>OY743184.1:49391428-49556428 GCA_963555705.1 Ligustrum vulgare | reverse complement strand
TACATTTATAATATATATAGTGTAAACTATGGAATTTGAGTAGACAATTCAATTTTTGAAATTAAATATAAGCAAAAATTAAAACATAATTTTTTAATACTAAATAAATGCGATAGTATAATATTATGAGAAAGTATAATAATGTAAAATTATATAATAACATTGTGAATTGTTAGACAATAAAAATACTTTAATAATAAATAATTGAAAGATTATAATGAAATAAAATATTTAATGGCATGAATAAAAAAATGGTAATTAAAAGTTTATCCTAAATCCCAATTTTTATATATTGTAAAAAATAGAATATGGGGGGTGCACAAAATATATAAGTCTCTTCATTTTTTTAACTTAATTAATTAATATAAAATGACATAGTTGGTTTAAAGCAAAATATGTGAGAGCAAAATCATGAAGTCAAAGATTCTCCCTTATCTATACTTTTAAGATATTGTATGTATGTATATGTAGGTGTAGGTAGATAGATAGATAGATATTGAAGGAAAAATATGTAGTAAAAGACTTCATGGTAAACTAAATGTTATTTTTTAGAAATTTCAAAAAAATGGAATGAAAAATAGAAACGCGATTACAAATTATGGAATGCTTCCTTGAATACAACGTTTATTGTTGAATTACTTTGATTGTCATCCTTGTCATTGATCAAAATTTTTAAACCCTTATGATTTGTAACTCTTGAAACAAACAATGTATAGTTGATCGGGCTGAAAACTGGTTTCTTAAAAAAAATCCGAAATTAGAAAGTAATTGGCTTTGACTTTAATTGATTTTCATTGCATATAAGGAAATTAGAGGAAATTATCTTTGATTAAATTTGAAATGTAGTCTTGAATCAGACCGGGTTAGTGGTATTTATTATCAATTACTTTTCATACTTGTAAGTAAAAAAAATATTTAGGTATAAACATGTAAAGATCAAATAGTCAAAATATTTAGTATTTTAATTTGTAAAATAATTATATATGCTATCTGTCATTAGTGACTTTTCAAAGTCCATAATACTTTCTTTGAACTGTATTTTAACCAAAGTAATTAAAAATTAAACTAAATATAATTCCAATTCATTGGAATTTACAAAATAATATTTACAAAATTACAACAATATATATAAAAATAATAAACATATCTCAAAAGTTTTTGGAAAGATAAGTGTATATATCTTTAAGTATAAGTGTACCATATAATGGATTGACGGCTATAGATTCCAAATCACTATCTTTAAAAAAATTGATTTCATTTTTATTTTATTTTATCACATCTATCAAAATAAAACTTCGTAATTGTGTTTGATTTTTAAGGAGGAAAATGTTATATCACCAAATAAGTAAGAAAATATTTTCAAGGCAAATGGTTAAAGTATACGTCAATTAATTGTACCATAAAAAATATTTTCTAAGTCAAATTTTTCAATCAAACATCAAACAAACACAAAATATGGAAAATATTTTTTATAATGTGACATTTTCTAGGCAAAACTAAAGTAATCAAACATATCCTTACATTTAATATTTGATGTGATTTTAGAGACGATATATTTACAATTGACTCTCACTTATATTTAAAAGTGCGTGTTTAAAATTGTGAAGATTATCCTATTTTTATATAAATATAGGTTATTAATTAACATCATTCAATTGACATCTACACCATCATCATTCTCGACCATTTATTTTATAACCTTAATACCCTTCCAAGGATCCAAACTCAATCTTTGTTTGTCATTTATTGGATGAAAACGAATTAGAACGGATAAACTTATGAAATATTTCCAGATGAGATTGAGCCCCTGTTTGGCCCCCCAGTTCTTATGAAAAATTGTGATTTGAAATAATATTTTGGAATAATGTGTGGTTAAAATTTATTTGAAAAGTAAAATATTATTTAGTTTGGAAAGTCCAAACCTTTTCTAAAGTAGTTCGTTATAAAGAATTTTAACAAAGAAAGAACTAGATTTGCTTGGACTACTGTTTTGTGTATGCAAGCATGAAATGAATCCAATTTCCATCAACGAAATGTAAAAGGGGGGAATTAAAAATAAAATAAAATAAAATGATTAACATAAATCCCTCGACTTGTTCTTGTAAAGGTGTAGCAAAAGGAAGAAAACGAAGAACGAGATGAGCTAGTTCCACAGAACGAAACAAAACGAGCAAAGACAACTAAGTAGGGAATACTAGGGATCATTATAAAGCAAACCATGAGCGTTAAGGAATTTCCCAGGCAAACCTACGCCGCTAAATGTTTGCTCAAAATTTTCAAGCTGTCTTAGCCTTGAGGTTCTCGATCATATCGGCTGCTTCTTGAACGGTGGTGATGCTCTGGGCACTTTCTTCTTCCACGCTGATCCCGAACTCTTCCTCGAGTCCCATGACAATCTCAACCTAAAAAAGGAAAAATGAGAATTAAGCCAATCGTCACGAGGACACATACACGTTAAAAGTATATTTGAGTTCGAATCCACATATAAAAGTAGCCAGAGAAGCCAAATAAGTTCGAATCTGTTGGATTGACATGTACTGGTTTTTATAAACACAAACCAAAACTTTATACATTGTTTGGTAAGATTTAGTGTATAGTATTGGACAACGTTAAGGAAGAGAAATAAGTTAAAAGACGTTGAGATATTTGTTAGAGTTAGAATATTCTAGATTCATCGAGAATTAGTTATTAGATTTAGCTTGTTAATTTCTCTATAAATAGCTTTAAGCATTGTAATCTTTTAATCAAGGCATTTTGCATAATAAAATTTTACTTCCACATTTTATATTTTGTACATGGTATCAAAACGGTTGACCTTGGCCTAAGATTTAACAATTCCGATCTCCCGCGAGCGGCGGCACTGCCGCTCGTCCGGCCAAGTTTTTTTTCTCTCTTTTAGTATAGAGCTGGTGTTTCACGGAAAAAAAAAAAGGAAACTCAATATCAGTAAATAAGAAAAGTTCCTTCACTTCAGAATCTAGATTTGAAATCTCGCTCAAGCATGCTCGTGAAGTAGTCGTATATGTATCTGCAGTGAGGAAGAATTTAAGTTGAAGGAGAATATTACAGAAGATGGAGATTGCAGTTTGCTATGGTGAAATCGAATCTGGAGAGGGAAAATAGTGTTCCAACTAATCCACAACTCAATAAAAGTAATGATATGAATCTGAAATTCCAGTGAAGGAGTTCTAGTTCCTGACAGTGAAGAGCAGATCTGCCGCAGCACTGTCACCTGGGACGGATTCAGTTCAAGCCCAGGAGGGTCCTTGGCCCACACTGACATTTGGAGATTTTTTGAGTTGAAAATGGGCCTCCACATGAATTAATTTTGGCCCAAAAATAAAAAATTGAAAAGTTTTCCCAAGCCCAGCGTTCAACCTTTTTTCTCCAGCTCCAGAGTCGAGTCTGAGTAGTGCCTTCATCTTCATTCCTTCGAAGTGCTGAGCAGTCTCCACGAGGACCACGACCACACAGCCCCGCTCCTGGTGGCGCTCTCCTCTCTGTCGCTCCGCTCTCCGTCTGCAACCGTCGAACTCACCCTCCGTCGACACGCCTAGCTAGCTCCCTACGCCGCACGCACGCTGTGCGCCTGCGCTACTGCTTCGTGACGCCTTCGCCAGGCGCTAGTCGCCGACTCGCCGTCGGTCTGTCCCCACTTGCCGCCCACCAGTCCACCACACAGTCGCCAGTCGACTTGAGAGGCAGAGGAGCAGGCTGCAGGCTACTGGCTACAGCAATTGCCAAATGCCAATTGCTATTTGATTTTGCTAGGTTGCACTTGGGTGAAATTTTCCAATTTCAAATCAAAATATCAAATTACCAGGTAAGTTTTAAATTTTAATGAATTGATTATGAGATGTTGATTATTTCTTTTTCTTGACATCAATTACATCTTCTATTTAGTATTCTTGTTCAATTGTTTCATGTATCATGTTTGTCTTATTAGTTTTAACTTTTAATGAATTGAAAATTGATTATGACTTTAACTTATGTCTTGGGGTTAAAATTTTTGGTTTATTGCTTTGGAAGTTTGAATTGATTATTCATTATTGATGGTGATGGATGTATTGCCAATTTGTCATATTTCAGATTAATAGATTATGGAGAGATATTTATTAAAAAGATCTCGTCAAGAAAATGTTGTTGAGGAGAGTTCAAATAGTGTTGGGAAGGATTCAAATACATTTGTAGGAGTAGGAAGTTCAAAAACGGTTGATAGGAGCTAAAGTTTGATTGATGAATTTGATAGGAGTTCAAAAACGGTTGATAGGAGTTTGATTGATAATGAAGCTATTGTAAAGCGTTTTCAGAGTATGAAAACGCGTAAATAACAATTGTAAGCAATTTTATTCGTGTTTGTGTTTATTATTGAACTTTTTTACAATTTCAGTTTTCAAATTTTTTGGCCCCCACTCACGTAAAATCCTGGCTCCGTCCCTGACTGTCACTACACTTCATCTGCTACTAGCGGCAGCTAGCTGAAGGAGATGAAAGAGTTGATAGAAAAGTGGATCGGAATTATCAAAATTTTTCAGTGGTACAGCCGCGAATGGATCAACTATGTTAGTAGTTGTATCAGATTTTGAAGAGATGTGGTCAGATGTAAACATGGCGATTGGAGGAGAAAGGAGCGGCTGCTGAAATGGGAGCAGCAGTGAAAAGAAGTGGATGAGAGACTGGTTCTCCAGCAGTGTTTTTTTTTTTTTTGGCTCGAATTTGTGTGATTATACCGGCGAAGTAGCTGTGCAGGTGCGAAGAAGAAGAAAACTACCGGCGAAGATGACCGGAGAAACGAAGAAGAAGACCAACAAAGATCTTCGTTTTCAGATTTGAAGAAATCCAGATTTCCTTTCATGAAACGAACTTTGGATTTGAGTTCGTGATATTGAGAAGAACCTCCCTTAGCGTGCCAAAAATTTTAATTCGATCGGCCGGTTACCGGAAGCGTAGGCAGCAGTCGGCTATTGGTGGCGAGTTTGTTCTTTTTCTGATTCAGTTGAGATTCTACAACGATTGGTGGATGATATTTTCATTAACAAAGTTTTGAAAATTGAAGAATAGGTCCCTGAAGGTTTTGGATCTATTTTAATTGGTCTCTGGTTTTTGATTTTGTGAAAAATGGACCCTGTCAGCAAATTTGCTGAAGTTGGTCCCTGAATATTTGGATTTGGTGCAGAGCAGTCCCAAAATTGGGAAATTGCAGATTGGTCCCAAATTTTTTGGGACATTAATTTTAACCCCCAAATTTCAAAAAAAGTGGATTTTGGGATTTTTTTTTTGAATTGGCCCATACTGGGCGTTTGAAATTACTCACAAGAGAAGTGGGTTTGATTCAAGATTGAAAATAGATGAATGAATCCATCCAAAGAAATTGAATTGTTCCAGTAATCTGGAATTGGAAGAATTTACTTCGAATTGGAGTTTGAAAATTTGCTCCGAAATTGGAATTGATGCAGGAAATCTGCAATTGAAAGAAAATTGATTGGCTGATTGTAGCTGGTTTGAAGATTGATGATCCCGTCTTGGTATTAAAGGGGGATTTTATGAGAATTTTACATTGTATTTTTCACTTTTGTAATACTTTCAAGTTGGAGTTATATTTCATATAACTTCCAACTTGAGGGGGGATGTTGAGATATTTTTTAGAGTTAAAATATTCTATATTCATCTAGAATTAGTTATTAGATTTAGCTTGTTAATTTCTCTATAAATAGCCTTAAGCATTGTAATCTTTTAATCAAGGCATTTTCAATAATAAAATTTTACTTCTTGTAATCTTTTAATCAAGGCATTTTGAATAATAAAATTTTACTTTCACATTTTATATTTTGTACAAAAGATCTCGTCGATAGCACTTATCAGTAATGGTTATGAAACTGCCCGTTTAGTCGTCCACATACTAGGACAAACCGTTGAGCTCAATTACTGAGAAGAGGAAATTTCCAGTCATTTTGAATAAATTATTACTTAAGCTATTCCACAGAGGCGAGCAGCTAAAAGGAGTTGCTAATGAACTAAGAATAATACCGTGTCAAGGGAATCGGCTCCAAGTGATGCAAACTTTGACTCTCCAGTGACAGCAGAATCGGCAGGGAGAGCAAGTTGCTTCCTCACAATTTCGCACACTTTCTCCACTGTTTCTGGTTTGGCCTGCTCAAAAGAAATATCAAGACCTGTCAGAAACCATGTTTGGTTCTCGTTTGTCAATGCAGCACATAACCAATATTCAAAAGTTACATTGGTCCATGAACAATAAAAACCACCATTTTCGACACTTGCATGTACGGTAAATTGGATTGGATAATACTAGAAAGTATAAATAAAAATAAATAAAAAAGATGCTAAAATCTTGTCCAGTACTATGTGCCAAACATACTCTTAGAATCTTGTCATGTATATGATATTGTAAACCATATTGATTGACTTAAAGAAAACCTAACAAAATATCATTCCTGAGAATTGAAATAAGTATGTTGGCTAGAAAATTATGGTACAAGGAATCTCATTCTGGCCACAAGTGAATTGTGAGGAGAGAACCTCGGTTTTGAACTAAATAAAGGATTCTCCGACAACCTAGAGCTATGCAAAATGAGAGTATGAGACGACTACTACTACTTATGGGGCCAAAAGAAGTTCAATCGAAGTTTTGACTCTGAGTAATACCATGTTTGGTTAAGCTTAAATGCCTACAAGTATAAGACTTTCAAAATAAGCAATCTGATGTGTAAGATAAATTCATGGACGGATCTAGCCTATTGTGAGGGCAGTCGGCTACTCGTGTTGGATCCGTCAATTTTTTTTTTTGCTTATAATTAGGCATAAAATTTTAATTTTTTTCTTTTTCTTAGACGACCGCTCGTACTCACCTCAATCCGTTCGTGCTCAATTGTGATCCTAGATTCGTAATGGCGTATTTTAACGGTAAGGTAAGAGTTAATTTCATAAAAAATAACTTGCATCTAAATTCTACCATTTTGCAACAAATCTAGTTCTATTAGAAACTCGTGTAAAAATCCAATTAATAATTAAAAACATGAGATTGCAAATATGCGAAGAATATACAACAACATACCGCACAAGCAACACGGAAACGTGAAGATTGCAACCTAAGAGATGGGAAGCTCTTTCCGGTGTATGAAAGCGAAACCTTCTTCAAATTTGAGACCTGAAAGGAAAAAGGAATTACAAGATTGGTTTAACCACACGAGTAATGACAAATCAATACTAAATTGGGTTTACAAAACGGTATTGAATGAAATTACTCATAGCATCATTGACATTCTTTAGCTAAAAATAAGAAGAAAAAACATTAACAAGAGAACTTCCGAGGTTGTAACCAAATTCGAACATCAAGAACAAATTAACTTTGAGAACTTACAAATCATGTATATAAGAAAAAGTATAAACATATAAGAACTTCATAATCTTAAATTTTGGAATAAATTTCCACGGACACGAGCTTCGATCCTTTAAATATAAACTTACTCCTCACTCAAAAATATTTGAGTATATAATCAACAATTAACGTTAGAAGCCCGAAAACACAAGTTCAACAATATAAAACAAAAACTCGTCAACCATTACAAAGAATTGAATTTTTTTAACAGCAATCAGTTAAAAAAACTCCATTAACAAATGAAAATCAAGAACATTCATAAGATCAAAATCCCACTTTAATAAATTGGATTTTCAACAGGAAAATGTATATATTTAGATTATTTTTCACAGCTAAATAACAAAAATATTTATGGCTAAAAATAGAGATCATAAAGATTCATAATAAACCTTAATCTACTAAAAAAAAAAAAAACAACAACATTTAAGGAGAAAATTACATTAAACAAGAAAAATAACAAGAATCTAACCTTGTTTTGCTTCAAAGAGCAAGAAACGTGAAAGGAAACAGAGGAAGTAGTAACGGAAGCCATTAGAAAATGGATCTGGAAATGGGGAATAGAGAGAAAGAGAGAGGGTGGAGGAGTGAACGAGAGAGGGAGAAAGGAGTGAGGAAAAAGGGGGGAGAGACGTGCGATTTTATTGACATAATTTCTTCGGTTGTTTGTTTGTTCGTATGCTGGTTACTTGGTTTTCATCGAAACTTCGTTTGTTTGGTTGCGATGTTATTAGGGAAATTTGGCATTGTTTGGCCGGTTTGAAATTTACTATTTAGAATCGGAACGATTAACTGCCATACACATTTTGTATTAGCAACTATAATACACATTTTCCAGCGGTGAAAGGGAGAGTGGTTTAAAAATCAGTCTCGCTTAGTTAGGGGTTCGAATCCGACCCTTGCCAAGTTAAAAGGTAAGCCCTCACTCTCACCCTGCACTTTGGAAGGTATAACCTGCTATTTACATCATTTACCAAGGTTCATAGTAGGACAGGTAGGAGCCCCTAAGATTGGGGTTCAACCTTTTTTTTTTTTTTTTTTTAACTATGATACACATATATTGTATTTCACTTTTTAGGTGCTTAATATCTACATATTTCTATACAGTGTAAACAGTTCTAATTTAGGAGGATATAGATATAGGTACACGTGCGAAAGATTTCTAGGTGAAAAGAGGTGACGGATTCAGGTGAGATTTACTGAAAATAAGTGGGTAAAAGTTAAATTTAAGAAAATCTTAGGTGCGATGAAGCTTGGATTGAAGTCTTGGGAATTTAGCCCCTCCTCGGCCATCAATTCTTAGAGGAAATTGTAGTTTGGATTAGTATTTATGGGATAATATATAGTTAAAAATTATTTGAAAAGTCAAATTTTGTGAGTATGACTAAAATGAATGGTTGAGATTTAGTATTTAAAAAACTTGATTTTCAAAAATTAGGGGGGCCAAGCAGGGACTTAGTGAAGCAAAGATATTGAATATGCAGAAAGTAAAAAAAAGTATTAATAATGCGGAGAAGAAGACAATAAATTCTTATATTGATGCACAATTTCAAAGCTGAAGAATGCCAATTTAGAGGCTCGCACAGAAGCTGAAAATAGCAAAAAAATCTCAACTAACCCGATTTTATTGTCCACTACTTCTAATGACTAACTACAATAAGAAAATACGGAATATAATCTGCAATATTAAAGACCAAGTCCAAGTCATAATTAAAACATGCTAATTCGAATCATCCTTCAACACTCCCCATTGATTCAAAGTTGCAAATGCCAAGCATGGCTCTGAAGTAGACCAACGTTTCTTTTGCCAAAGACTTTATCGGTATATTGCCAGCTACTCATGAGTGCTACAATACTTCAAGGTTATCTCTTCCTTTGCAACAAAGTCACAAATAAAATGGAAACAAATGTCGATATGCTTTGTTCTGGTATGAAATGCTAGATTTTTTGTCATGAAGACTGTTGCCTTGTTGTCACAGAAAATATGTGTTGCTCCTTCTTGCTTTTGTTGAAGCTCTGTCAATATTCTTCTTAACCAAATTTCCTGACAAGCTGCAGAAGTAGCTGCAACATATTCATCCTCTGAGGAAGATAATGTTGTCGTGGCTTGCTTCTTTGAGCACCAAGTGATTGCTCATGACCCAAGACTAAAAACGTTTGCTGAAATACTCCTCCTATCATCTAATGAACATGCCTAGTCGATGTCTGTAAGCCTACATAATATGAAATTGGATACCTTTGAGTACCAAATCCCATAATTTATAGTTCCATCAATATAACGCAAGACCTGCTTTGTTGCTCCAAAATGAAGCTTTGAAGGATGCTGCATAAACATGGAAGTTATGCCAACCGAAAATGTAAAATCTAATCAAGTGTGAGTTAGATAGATTAAGCCTCCAACTAAGCTTTTGAACCTTTTAGCGTCATCCATCTTTGCCCCATCTTCACATTGCAATTTTTCATTAACATTTATAGGTGTAGCTGCAAGTTTACAGTTAAGCATGCCAAATTTCTTAAAAATCCCATCTCCTTCTTGCCGAACTTCAAGTCCAAGAAAAAATGAAATAAACCCATATTCAACATCTCAAAGTCATTCATCATATGCGACTTAAATTCACCCACTAAAAAATCAGAGGAGCTTGTATAAATGACATCGTCAACATAAAGACAAACAGTAATGAAATCATTTTTACCTTCTTTCTGCACATACAAAGTTGGCTATTTTCACTTTTCATGAAACCATTTTTCTGGAAATATCCATCAATTTTTTTGTACCATATTCGAGGAGTTTGCTTTAAACCTTATAATGCCATTTTCAATGTGTACACTTTCGTCTCTTTGCCTTTAATGATGAAACCTACTGATTGAGTCACATACACTTCATCTTCTAAGTCTCCATTTAAAAATGCCGACTTGACATCAAATTGATAAATGGGCCACTGTAGTTGCACAGTTAATGCCAAGACTATTCTTATAGTTTCAAAACATGTTACTGGAGAGAAAGTTTCTTCAAAATCAATACAATATTGATGTCCATATCCTTTCGCCACGAGTCAAGATTTATCCCTTTGTATACATCTATCTGCCCCAAATTTTGTCTTGAACACCCACTTCAGACCAATTGCATCTTTTCCTTTCGGTAAGTCGACCATTTACCACGTTCCATTCTTTTCAATTGCTGTCAATTCCTCCAACATTGCTTTTTGCCATTCTTTTTTTTTCCATTGCTTCTTCACAGGTCATAAGATCTGAAACAGTAAGAGAAAATTAACATGATGCACATATATTAGCCAAAGTTCTAAACTTCCTTGGTGGTGTCTCATCCGAAAACTCTTCAGAGGAGGATGAAGAGTTTCGACTTCGAGATGAAGAACTTGGTGAAGCTGAATGTGATTGAGTTGGTGACTCCGTAGGGAAACTAGCTGGTGACGGCTCTGGACTTTCATTTGATGAATCTCCATATACCAAAGGCCCATGTTCTTGCATTTTCTTCTCACTTCTATGCCAATTCCACTTTGTATTTTCATCAAATACTATACATCTTCTTATCAAAATCATGCCATTAAGAGGGTTATACGGTCTATATGCTTTGGATTGAGTACAATAACCAATAAAAATATATTTTTCAAAATTTTCATTTAGTTTTTGTCGAACTTGAGAATTTACCAAAGCTTAAGCAATACAACCAAAGACTCTTAAATGACTTCCATATGGTTTTGTACCATTCCAAGCTTCAAATGGAGTTCAATTCATGACAGCTTTTGTGGGAGAAATATTTAGTAAATATACTGATGTTGCCACTACTTCAGCCTAGAATTCATTTGAAAGTCCATTTGCTTGTAGCATGCTTCTTGCCATTTCAACAATTGTTCGATTTTCCCTCTCCGCAATGTCATTTTGTTCCGGAGTGTGAGGGCTGTCAATTCCGTATGAATTCCATTTTCTTTGCAGAAAAGGTCAAATTCTTTGGACAAGAATTTGCCACCTCTATCAGTACGAAGAGTTTGATGCAGGATCCACTTTGTTTTTTAACATTTGCTTTCAAGAGCTTGATGATAAGTGTATTTTGTACACTTATTTGTATGTCTAAATTAGGATTAATTATTGTCGTTTGGGAATATTTGCTATTTAATTTATGTTTATTTGTTTACCTTTCAGAAAACGTCCCAATTGAAGAAGAATGAAGCAATTAATGGAAAAATGACACGATTGGATGTTAATTGGAGCTAAATTAGACAAGTGAGGAGTTTGTGACAACAACCGGGAAACATGCTTGGTGCCAAAGTGACTAAAATCAGAGGTTGGAGGACCTAATTTAATGAATTAAGAGCTTGAATGGTCAAACCAAGAAGAAGATAAAGTTTGGGGACTAAAGTGCAACAATTGAAAGTTGAGGACTGAAGGTGCAATTAAAAGTCAGGGACTAACTTGCACAGTCGGAAGAATGATGAAGTCGCGATCGCTGGTCACACACCAAGCGATCGCGAGAAGACTCAAAATTGTAACCCGAGAGTTTTAATGAAGTCCACGCGATCGCTAGGGTTGATACCACGCGATCGCGTGAGTATCCGGCTGGGCCAACCGTGGGCTTTTTCTCGCGATTTTTATCAGACTTTTCTCTTCTTGACCTAGGTTTTCTCCAAAACCTATATATACAACATAAGAGGCACGAGATCTAGACCTTTTGCCTCTCCATAGAACAAGCCACAATAGAGAATTCAACATCAAATTCTTGGAGAATCAAGCTTTGCAAAGGCGCGTGAATTGGAAACAGTTGAAGAATTGATAATTGGTGCAATCTTTCCATTCTTTATATTGTTTTTCAATGAACGTTTATTTTTACTGTTTTTGTTATTTCATGATGATGTGTAACTAATTTTAACGTTGGGACGAACGATGTAGCCTAGTTAATTATTTTAATGTCATATTCCTTGTTTTAACGCTTTAATGCATGTGTTGATTTATTATTGCATTTAATGCGTGAATGAACTGGCCACTTATTCATGATTTCATGTGTTATTTCCATAATCCGAGAGGTGAGTTAATAACATAGATCTAGGTAATAAATCCGGTAATTGAACGAGAGATAGAGATATACTCTTGTAATTATTGCGGTCGTGTGTGAATTCTTGTGTGTAATGCATCTAGTTAAGGAATATTCGGACCCGCTGTAGAGATACAAGGTTGACTTATTTAGGTATGATTGATTTAAACTCGAGAGAGGAATCTCAATTTAAATTAGTGAATTCGACCGAACACACAAATAGGAAATAAAACTGGAATTGGAATTGATTTAATTAGCTAGGTGAAGTCGTGAATCTCAACTACTTTACAATCTTATTTGAAAACAAAACAATTTAACAATTCTTTTTAATTCATTAGTTCCATTTCTTAATTCTAGATTTTTATTCTTAAAACGATTTTCCTTTGTTCAAATAAAGTTAAGAACTGAAATATTTCGGTAATTAATAGCAGTCCTCGTGGGAACGATAATCCGGACTCTAAGGTCCACTTTATTACTTGATTACGATATCGTACACTTGCGATCTCAAATTGCACAACAAGTTTTTGGCGCCGTTGCCGGGGACTGTTAATTAATATCGATACCCATTAGTTCTTATTTTACTTTGAACTTTATTTTGCTTATTTTTACTTTTATTTTTACATTATTTTTCAATTTTTGTTTTTAATTTTTGTTTTATTTAATTTATGTTAAGAAGGACTAAGTCATTTGATTTGCTTCCTTTTGATACAGAAATTGAACGCACCTTTCGACAGAGGCGTAGACGACAGTTGGAAGCGGATCAACAAAAAGACTTAGCAATGGCAGATGACAGAATTCAAGATAATCAGGGAAATCAACAAAATCTGCCAGCAGCTGTGAATGGACAACAACAAAATCATGGAAAGCGCGTTTTGCCTGATTACATGGTTCCTCCCGTGGGGAACATTGGAACCTGCATTGTACCTCCTGCAATCCGAGCTAATAATTTTGAGATCAAGACTTCCTTGATATCCTTGATCCAAAATTCATGCGTTTTTCATGGATTGCCATCTGAAGATCCTCATGCGCACCTTAGGACATTTTTGGAACTATGTGATATGCAACGCATGAATGGAGTTTCAGAGGATGCCGTGAAATTAAAGCTATTCTCATTTTCTTTGGCAGATAAAGCAAAAGCCTGGTTTTACTCTTTGCCCCTACACACAATCACCACTTTTGAAGTTATGAGCCAAAAATTCGTAGATAAATTTTTCCCACCTGGCCGCATGTCAAAGCTAAGGCGTGAGATTCTATCATTCAGTCAACAACCTAGGGAATCAATTTTTGAAGCTTGGGAAAGATTCAACGAGCTCATCCGACAGTGTCCTACCCATGGAATCGCAGATTGGATCTTGGTTCAGACATTCTATAATGGGCTAACAAATGAAAACAAGAAGTACGCCGACTCAGCAGCTGGAGGATCAGTTATGGATATGACATATGAAGAAGCATCTGAGATCTTTGAGAAGATGGCTGCGAATAGTTATCAGTGGTATTCAGATAGAGCTACACCAAAGTCTGGGGGAATGGTTGCAGTTAACGAGATCACAGCATTAAATGCTAAGCTGGATGCGTTGACCAAGAAGATAGACGGTATGGGTGTGCAGCCAGTGAATGCGGTTCAAACAACTTTGTGTGATTTTTGTTTCGAAAATCATGCTATAAATTTATGCCCACTTCAACAAAATCAATCAAATCCAGAACAAGTCAACTTCGTGGGAAACAGGTAGCAGGGTGGTCCTTATTCACAAACTTACAACCCAGAATGGAAGAATCACCCTAATTTTTCGTGGTCTAACAATCAGAATGTGCAGTGGCCGCCTGGATATCAGCAACAGCAACATCAACAATCTCATAAAAACATGTCCGAGAACATAGAAGTGTTAATCCAGCTGGTCAAGAGTCAGAATGGAGAAATTATGAATCAAGCAGCTGAGATTAAGAATTTGAAGAGACAAATGGGAGAGCTGGCAGCTAGCAATTCAATAAGACAGCCAGGACAGTTGCCCAGTAACACTGAAATAAACCCTCGGGAGCAATGTAATGCAATAACAACAAGGAGTGGGGTTCAGCTTTCTGAAGTGACTGAAGCAGTATATGAAGAGCAGAGGAACAAAAAGGAAAATGTGGTGGAAGAGAAGAAAAGTGAAAAAGAACAGAGGGCGACTCCTGAAGTTCATGAAAAAGTTGAAGAAGAAGTTCGAGTTTGACCACCTGTCAAAGCTTATGTGCCACCAGTTCCTTATCCACAAAGATTGATAAAGCATCAATTGGAGCAGCAGTTTGGAAAATTTTTGGAGATATTCAAGAAACTGCACATAAATATCCCATTTGCAGAAGCGTTAGCCCAAATGCCGCTCTATTTGAAATTTATGAAGGAGATGCTGTCAAATAAAAGGAAATTGGTTGATAATGAAATAGTAGCACTGAGTGAGGAGTGCAGCGCCATACTTCAAAAGAAGTTGCCACAGAAACTAACAGATCCAGGGAGTTTCTCGATCCCTTGTACTATTGGTAAATTTAATTTTGATAATGTATTGTGTGATCTTGGTGCAAGTGTCAATTTAATGTCTTTGTCTGTATACAGGAAACTTAGTTTGCGGGAGCCTAAACCAACCAATATCACACTGAAACTGGCGAACAGATCAATCCAATATCCATATGGGATTGTTGAGAATGTGATAGTAAAAGTAGACAAGTTTTTCTTCCCAGTCGACTTTGTGATTTTGGACATGGAAGAGGACGCTCAAATGCCCCTCATTCTTGGAAGGCCGTTCTTAGCTACTGGAAGATGCTTAATCGACATTGAAAAGGGAGAAATCATCTTTAGGGTCGAGAAGGAACAGGTCACGTTCAGCATCAAGCCAAGGCAAGATCTTGAAGGTCTAAATGAAAGCTGTTTCAAGGTAGAGGGGGTGGTCCAGAAACCAGAAGAAAAAACCAAGCAGGGTATTAAGATTGAGGAGGCTTTAATCATAAAATATGAGTGTATGAAGGTAAATGATGGATGGAGGGACAAGAAGGAAGAAAAGCCTAACATCCCGCAACAAGTGGAAAAGGAGGCCTTGGATTACAAGAGAGTAAGGAAAAGGATTGAGAAGTGCAAGGCAGGTAATTGCAAGTTGTGCAAAGCCTCAAGAGGATCATTCAAGCCTCCATGATAAAGAAGTGCAAACAGTCGAGCTTTAGACTTAAAACGGAGCGCTTGTTGGGAGGCAACCCAACCTTTCTTCCCTTTTATTTATTATGCTTTCATAATTTATTTATTTATTTGCTGAATTTTAAATAAATGCATGATAGGTATCATGTTTGAGGGTTTTACATGTTTGCATGTTAAAACTCTATTGCTTGTTGCATTATCTTTGCATATTTAGGTATATTTTTAATTTTGCATATTTTTGTTAAACTAAGCTTTTACTTGTCATCCCACATATTAAACACACTAGTTTAGATCATGAAGTGAAGGTTTGGAAAATCATTGCATCGATCATGAAGTGATTAGGGGGGTAAAAATGATTTTAAAAATCGAAAAAATAGGAAAATTTCCATTACTGCCGGAAACTACGCGATCGCGGGCCTATAAGCTCTAGCGATCGCGAGTTTGTATTTAAAAATCAACAGGTTTTAAAACCTTGAACCACGCGATCGCTGGCACTCCAGCCAGGCGATCGCGTGGCTAATCTGGTACCAAATTCGACAGTTTAAGTGCTTCACTTAATTCTTTCAATTTTAAACAACATGAATTTGTTTTCTCTCCTCTAATCACCTCATATTTGATCTTTCATCTATCATGCATGTAATCAACACTTCATTGTACCAAATTGATTGCTATTTTCACATCCATATCAATGAAAGGTATGAAAGTCTTCACTTAAATCCATGTCTACTCAAAATTTTGAAATTTTCCTTGAGTCTTGGACTTTGAAATTGTGAATGGTGAAGAATGGGCTTAGGTTAGTTGTTGGAGATTGTGATTTGTGGTGTAGTTGACAAAAATTTTGGGTTCATTCATGCCTTCAAACCTATGCATATCCATTGATTTTTGTAGTGCACATATAGTGTTTGATGTAATGCCACAAAGACATTCTTGAGCTAATTTTAGAGATTCTTCCGAGCATTTATCTTCATGACATGGTATTCATTGAGTAAGTGTGTTTAGTTCATGAATTAGTTCACTTCATTCCATAAAATTCTTGAAAACAAATTTAGCACCATGGCAGGCCCTTTGCAAGGTCACTGCAGGCAATTGCACCTGGAAATCCACTCACGTCACCTACTTTTCCACATTGTTGAATGACACTATTGACCTTCAAATGAGCTGAATTTTTAATATATTGTTGATCATGCTGTGAACTTTAAAGTATCAAAAGATGGCTCGGGAAAATTTATGTTTTTCTAGGCGACGTCAAGGCTTGAATGTGTGTGGTCGACCAATTTTGAAAATTCAAAATTTTGCTTTAACTTTAGTTTGGGGGTGTGGTACTGAACTTCCATTATTTCTTATTGATGTTTATGACTTTTAATATTACATATCTCTTATTTGCAAGGTAAACATCAGTCAAGACACATCCGATCAAGTTGGGCAAGGCACGAAATAGGGTCAAATTCATCCAACATCCTTTCAAATTGAAGCATCAAGACTACAATGAGACATCTCCTCTACACTTGAGAAGTTCTCGTTCCCTTTCTTTTGTCAAGTTTTGCATTATGCTTACTTATTTATGTGGCAAAACATTGAGGACAATGTTCATTTCTAGTTTGGGGTGGATCTCATTATTTCCATATTATTACTTTTCATTCTATTTTATTGGGATTATAAAAAAAAAAAAAAAATTGAAAACTTTGTTGACATGTTTATTGCCTAGGATATAGTATGAATCAATTTGTGTTTAAGCTTGAAAATTGGACAACTTGAAAGCATGAACTTATTTTTGAACTAGTTATGTTTTGCTAGATTCATACTTATTACGCACATAGCCAGTGTTAGATAATTGCTTGTGTGAGGGATTTTGTTTAATACATGTGGGGCAAAGTTTTGTAATTTGAACTTAGGAATGTTTTAAAAAAATCCCTGAACTTAGATTGTTAGACATCCCACCCCTAAATTAGAACCAATCATGCTAAAATGCAAGTTTGGGGGTAAAATGATTGGAATTTGTGTGTATTGACGGATTGGAAGTCTGTGGGTCTTGGTTTTGCACTTTAGTCATTGCAGTTTGGTCAACAGGGTATAAACCATTTCCAGCATAAAAACAAAAAAATGCTGAAGGTCTTATTCTGCTATTCAAATGCCTTTTTGACTCGAGTAAGTAAGTCCGAGGGGTCCTACAAACCTGGTGCCCTAAAGCCAACTGGCTTGGGAGTCATCGACCTAAAGCTCGCTACAGGGGTCAGTTAGAAAGCAAGTACGGAGAGTGGACTTACACATAAGACATTATTACATCTTTAACTTTTCTGTTTAAGCCTTTATGACTCGGGCAAGTACGTCTGAGGGGTTCTTTGAACCTGGTGCCCTAAAGCCAACTGGCTTGGGAGTTGCCGATCTGAAAGCCCGCTACAGGGGTCATATAGAAAGCCAGTATGAAAAGTTCTGCACAAAGATGGTAAAAGACAAGGACATTAAAAGAAAAAGTCGTCCAATAAAAAAAAATGTATATATATATTATTGTATGGTATAAGCTTTGTTGACTAGGCTGTGGTGGTTGAGGTTGTAGAATTGGGGTCTGCTTTCTTTTGATTTGTCATGCACGCATATTTCTGATTCTGATTACCTTGTGGTGAAAAAGCATAGAATATTTTTAGAACCCACATAGATAAAAACCCGGGATGTGAGAGAAAAGCAGAAAGTGGTGATCAGCCATGAGCGCTGAAAGGAATTTCATTAGAAATCATAGATTGACCACATGGGATTCGGGCTGGATTATGCATAATAAGCCACACCGTGTTGAGCATATCTCATGCATAAGTTTGCGTTTGACATTGGCTATTCACACACACACTTAAAAATCTGGCAGATATAACTAGAAATTATTTCGAATTGTTGTTCATGACGCTTGCTTAAAGCTTAAATTGGTTTGGACTTTGGAGGCATATGGTAAACATGTTGACACAACAAAAATATTTGATAGTTTAGTTTACATTGTTCGAGGACGAACAATAATTCTAGTTTGGGGGTATTTGATAAGTGTATTTTGTACACTTATTTGTATGTCTAAATTAGGATTAATTATTGTCGTTTGAGAATATTTGCTATTTAATTTATGTTTATTTGTTTACCTTTCAGAAAACGTCCCAATTGAAGAAGAATGAAGCAATTAATGGAAAAATGACACGATTGGATGTTAATTGGAGCTAAATTGTTTTCAAGAAAATACACCCAACTCATGTGACTATAATCATTAGTGAAAAGTAAGAAATAGCGACTCCCACCTAAAGATTTAGTTTGCATAGGACTACATATATCAACATAAATTAATTCAAGATAATGCGAAGCTCACCAAGCTTTTCCAATTGGAAATGACTTTTGAGTTTGTTTTCCATATATGCATCCCTCACATAATTCAATAGAATCAATTTTTGATATTCCAAGAACCATATCTTTATTGCTTAGTAATTTCTAGAGATGGCAATTGGTCGGGTGTGGGTTGGGTTTTCCAAACCCATACCCTACCATCTAAAATTTTACAACCTTCATACCCTACTCATATACCCACTTAAAAATGACGGGTTGGGTGTGGGTCCGGTGCGGGTCGGAGGCGGGTATATTTCTATATCTATTTGAAACTCATTACTGATTATTTATTTATTTTTATTATTTTTTTAAGCCTGTAAATATGTTATAGGTTAGAGGTGCTTCGGATTAACTTGAATCAGTTAAATGTTGGGTTTCACTTAAATTTGGCTTGAAAAGAGCTTGTTATAGGTTGAAACTAAACAAGCGAATTTGAACAATCTTTTTAGATGTTAATAAAGTCAATAATTTAAACATATTAAATTTTAGACATTAACAATGTTAATAGATATTTAGGTTCTATTTTTATTTATTTTTTACACAATCACTTTTGTTTTAAATTCTATAAATTTTTAAGAAAATTAATGGGTATGTGGGTTGGGTATGTGTATTGCAGTAAAACCCACACCAGACCCATACCCATATCGGGTTTTAAAGTTTACCTCCACACCATATCCACGAACTCATTTAGTCGGGTAATCCCAGCCTATTATGTCGGGTCTCCAACGAGTATCGGGTCCGTGAGTATTATTGTCATCTTTAGTAATTTCAGACCTTTGATGTTGAGATGACCATATTGCAAATGTCATAGTGTAGAGTCATCTTTTTCTTGGACCAGCAAGAGCAAAATTCCCCATGCATGAAACTTCCAATGTAAACATTTTGTTTGGAGTCATGTTTATGTTAATCAATATATGGCCTGTCTACTTCTCTTTAATACAACATGCATCATTGTCAAATAAATTGAATATCCACCAGCCATTAATTTTCCCACACTCGACAAATTATATACCAAATTAGGTACATATTGAACATCATGCAATATCTTTACATTACCGTGGGTGATTTGAATGCTTACTGTACCTTTCCCTTCAACCTGTATTTCTTTGCCATTTCCAAGCTGATCTTTTATCTTTCGTGTCTCATCAAGTTCTTTAAATATTGATTTCCTGCTATTCATATGGTTTAAGCAACCGCTATCTTCAAACCACACTTCACTTGACTCATTGTTAGCACTAGAGTTAGTCATAAAAGCTTATTTTCTTCTTCATTTCCTATTGCAAAATTCATTTTGTTGATTTTTGAACTGACAATCAACTTGTACATGCCCATATTGCTTGCAACCATAAAACTGGATACCACTCCTGTAGCTTCTTTGCTCACTGAAATGCAGGTGTTGCCCATTGAATCAACCTCTGCCTCTACCTCTACTACGACCAAGAAAACCTCCTCTTCCACAGCCCCTATTTGATGAACTTCCAATTTCTTCAACTGCCTCCTTCACTTGAAATTCCTTCTTTTCACTCTTTTCAAGTTATCTATTAATTCTTCACTCATAAGCTTACAAAGATCCTATTAATTCATCAAAAGAGAACACTGACATATCCTTAGATTCTTCTATTGTAGCAACTACGTGATCAAATTTTGAAGTCAAACTTCTTAGTACCTTTTCAACTATGGTCAAATCAGTAATCTTCCCACCACAAGAATGTATTTGACTGACTATTGCCGTTCCTCTTGACAAAAATCAGCAATTGATTCTCAATTTTTCATCACTAAGGTTTCAAAATCACGTTAAAGTGATTGTAGCCTCATGACGATGATTTTTGAATCACCTTGAAACTCCTTATGCAAAAATGACCATGCTTGTTTTGATGTGGTTGCAACTGCAATTTGTGAGAAGAT
Source organism: Ligustrum vulgare (assembly GCA_963555705.1). NCBI lineage: Eukaryota > Viridiplantae > Streptophyta > Magnoliopsida > Lamiales > Oleaceae > Ligustrum > Ligustrum vulgare. The sequence continues at coordinate 49,535,575 of OY743184.1, read as the reverse complement.
ATTGTCATGGATAGCCTACTAAATGACCACTAAAGCCTTAGAATCTTTTTTCTTATTTTCCTATGATCTGCTGTCTTCTTCAGGATCTGTTTACCCGTGTTCTACCAATTCCTAAAGATCTTGAGATTTGAGTTGAGTCTTCATGTGGATGCTCCAGAATTCATAACATTTTCCCTTGAAAATGGGAATGAGTGGTTTTGCAGCACTCATTGAAGCACCATTGCTGGCCATGGAATCTTCTCTCAACGTGTTTCGCTTAACTTACATGTTTACACTCTATTCACTCTCGCAACCCATGCTCTGATACCACAATGTTGGGAATTTAGTGAAGCATAGATATTGAATTTGCAACAAGGAAAGAAAGAGTAGTAATAACACAGAGAAGAAGACAAACGAAATTCTTATTTTGAAGCAAGATTTCAAAGCTGAAGAAGGCCAACTTATAGGCTCACATGGAAGCTGAAAATAGCTAAAAAATCTCAACTAACTAGATTTTATTTTCCACTACTTCTAATGAGGGAAATTTGGGTTAAATTGGAGAAGTCTGAATCCAAATGGCTCGATAGAAAGCATGTGGTGGCATGCATCGGTATGTGCAAAATCTGGAGGGAGGCCATAAAGGAAGTGGTCAAAACCCTGGAGAATTCTAGGAAAATCACTTTCTCAGTATCTGTAAAGTAGGTTGGATTTTTAAACAAAGTTCTATAAATATTTATGTTTTTTTTTTTGTTTTTTTTTATTAAGTATAGTATTGTTGATTACTGCTTGTTGTATTGTGTTGTGTTGTGTCATGATTGTAAGATTTTTTGACAATATGATGGTTTTGATGAGCAATGCTCTTGATATGAATAAATATGGTTATAATTTATTTGGAATAATCTACAGTTATATTCGTCTGAGTTTAGAGAACGTGTACTCATAAGATGAAGTGTAAAGTGCATTAAAGTTGTCTGTTCTTCTGATACGGGTAAAGTGGTGTTTAGGAAGATGACGATTTCGGGATTATGTTGTTTTAAAAGCATAAATTTTGCCTTGTAGATTATGAAGTTCTGAACGCTTATATGAACTATTGTCGTTATTCCAAATTTGAGAATTTCACCTATTACAAGAGAAAGAAATATAGATAGAAAGGAGTTGGGTTGATTCTGTTAGTCATGCATAGATTAGTTTAATTGAATGATCGAAGGGCACATTTATTTTGGTTGATGAATTTAGTTAAGATTGATTTTAGCATGTCCAGAGCATTAAAATTCATTTTTAAACCCGTGTTTGGTAAAATTTATTTGTTTATAAATAAAGAACGTGATGTTTTCAAGGTAAAATATGTGGTTTAAAATTGGTTTTAGAAAATGTGTGTGGTTAAAAAATGGTTTGGAAAAATGGGTTAAACAATTTACCAAACGAAGGCTAAGAGTTTCTTGTCATTGCTTATGTCTTATGTTTTAAAATCAAGGATTTCATGAGCACCCAACTGTAGTTATGTGAAGCGCATTTTGAAAACTATTGTGGTTCGGGAACTATTTGCTACTTACCAACAGAGAGAATTGAACATTTGAGAAACAACGATAGTTGTGCTCATGCAATAGAAATTGATATTTGGAAAAGTTGTATTCTGTTTATTGTGATGAAGGTGGACCGTGGAGTTGATCTTGAATGAATTAATTAGACTCCACACTAATTCTATCTAGTGTCATTAGATAAATGCAGAAGTGGGCAAAATCCAACCCAAATCGCTCAAACCTGCCAAACCGAACTGAACTTAACCGAACCGAACAGAACAGGTTGGGTCAATTTTTCAAAAAAAAAATTGGCTGAGTTCGGGTTTTTGCTACAGAAGTCTGGTCAGGTTGGGTTGGGTTGGGTTGGGTTGCAGGTTATCACTTGAAACCCGGTTAACACGACCCAACCCATTTTTTAGGGGTAAAAAAGCGTAACAGAAGTTTATTATAAAAAAAAATTCTGATTCATTTCAAATCAATTCAAACCCTAACCTCTCGCACACACACTCTCTCTCCTTCTTCGCTTTCGGCGCTGCTCCCTGCTCCTCCTAAACTCCACGCCCCCACCGGACTTCAAAGCCACCACTGCTCCACGCTTCTTCCGTCGTCCCTACCTCCATCTGCCTCAGTCGGTAAGTAATGCACCAAACACTCATTGATCTCTGATTCTCTGTGCCAAATTAATTCAACCGAACTATTTTGAAGTACTATGAAAATTTTCTCAAGAGCATAGGAAATGATTGTTTTTGGTTGATTAATTGATTTTTGATTCTCTGTGCCAAATTAATTTATTATTTATGAATTTTTTTTTTGGTGTTTCTATTTGCAGGGAAGACTCAATGCATCAACCATTTTCGTATTAATGATAGCTGGTACCTTGTAGATTTTGCTGGCTATGGGTATTGACTTGAATCTAAACTCTGCCCGCTGATTTGTTTAAGTTCAAAATATTTTTACTCTTTCATAGTTAATTTAAAAATGGAACACTAGAACTATCTACATAGTTAGAGTTATTTACAGTATATTTTTGGTGCATTATTTTAAGCTATTAGATATGTTGTTTAATTGGATTAATAATTTAAATTTTAAGTGATTTTACATGTTGTAACAATAAAAATTGGATTGATGGGCTATTTTTTACATTTTGTCAATTTGGGCTGAAGCCCAACCAACCCAACTCGCCTGATTCTGGGTTGGGTTGGATTGATTTTACATCAACCCGACCAAGTTGGGTTGGGTTCGGGTTAGACCAAAATCCGACCCAACCCAACCCACGCCCACCCCTAGATAAATGTATGTTTTACATACTATTTAGATTTCTACCTTGTTGTATACTCTCTCTCTCTCTAATTCTTTTCTCTCTCATCTCTAACAAGAAATCTATAACTATTTCTCTCACCTTTTTATTACGAATCAATCCTAAATATAAATACCATTTCAAAGTAATTAATTAAAAAATGAGGTGAAAACTCAGAATTTTTATAATATTAATAATTATATTATAAAATTGAAATAAACTTATAATGATAATAGTAACGAAGATTACGATACTTGTAACAAATATTTAATAAAATTACAATACATGTAATTAAGATTATAATCCTTTAATCAAACGTACTTCCTTCATAATTAGTGTCACGCTAAATAACATGTATATCTTACAATATGAGGAATGTAATTTTAACGAATATTGTAATAGTTGTAATAACGCATATCTCATATAATAGATACATAGTACAATGATTTATACCAACATGAATATATGTCATTTAGAAGTCTCACAATATGAATCTGTCGTGTAATATTTTTTTGTCGACCATTACAATTTGTGTAATGCAGTATCATCACACGATGAACCATGATTTATGCTAACTAGAATTTTCAAATGCCCGAAGTTACACGATGTGTAATATACACTGTACTTAATGATATACCTGTTATTACCATACCCATAATGTTCAGTAATCACTTCAAATTCATGAATTAAGTTATTATTACGGGCACTGTAATATTACGATATTACTATACATGCTATAGAAATAAAACACCTCGATATTACATACAATGTAATATTACGACATTTCTAAACAGTTGGAGGCCATAACAGACAATGATATGTCTGATCTTGAAGATGACTTTCCATATTGGTTTATTTTAAAGGTAACCAGATCCCTCAAATTAAGGTTACCCTAACTAATAAAATTAATAATTAATTATATTTCTCTCTCCACATTCCTACATTTAAGGTTACTCTAATTAATTACTTTAATAAAATAATATTTTCTCTCTCCTAAAATCGGTATTTTTCTAAAACTGATGAATGGAATCATGTAATATAATAAATAATATTAAAATTACGTATTTTTCAATTACCAATCATTACAATCAAGTAGTTCTGTAAATTTCCCCATCTTGAATTGAGTTTATGGTAAATCAACAATTCTAATTCACGTGATTGTTAGCTCTTATGTTAATTAGTTTTATGGTACCCTTAATTCCTGGAAAAAATTCATCCCAATTGTTTTCTCTGCGTATTTCATTTGTTCTTCAAGTCATGAAACTTATTATGTATTTACTATTTACGAAAGTCAACATGCAAAAATTATTTAATTTGCATTGTAATGTTAGTTAACCGCTTTGCTCTTTCCTTGGTGATTCATATATCTTAGCTAGGAACTCTTTTATGCTTTGTTGCCTAGTCCAACAATCTCCCTTGTATAGTGTTTTATCAAATGGAATAGATCTACACAAACATTGTATCTTTACCTCGATTTATCTCAAGGTATGCACTTGTTCTCTTAATGGCATCTCTAACTAACATTTTCAGAAGCTACTTTTCAACTTCCACTAACCCACCTATTCCGAGTTTAGCTAGGATTGTTCTTCTAATACTTGTACTTGTTTTGCTATTCTGCTCAACTCTCACTAATAAAGATCTTGCAACTTGCTAAACATGAAATAGGAAACTATGCAGACGAGGAGGGGGTATTCTAACTATAATGATTTCTTCATTCACTCGTTGAATTTATTTTTGGCTTAATTGAGCGTGAATAAATCGTTAACGTGATTCATGGGTTTGAATTTTTTTTATATAATTGTAGAAGTGATTGATACCTGAGTCCAACGTTAGAAGCAGAATTACTTTTTCAACATAGAAAGAAAAAAATCGAATTAATTGTTTAAGAATTAGGAATTTAGGAGCTGTTAAACAGTAGTTAAAGATAGATTGTTACAACAATTCAACTCCCCACCTTAAAGTTCATCTTCCATTCAAAGTGCTGGTCTTTTCTTCCCATATTTTGTACTGTTTTAGCTCCCGATATTCATTAAAACCTCATTTTAATGAGTTTTCAAATTTTGGTATAGTAACTTTATGTTAGACAATTGCTTGAAGGGTCAACACGTGTTAGCCCCCTCTGTGTGTGTGTGTGTGTGAGAGAGAGAGAGAGAGAGAGAGAGAGAGAGCAGTCGAAACACATGTCGAATGTATTACCCTCCATCCGTAGTCAAATAATCAAAATTGCAACACGTGTTGACAATTTGGGAAATAAACTAGCTACAACAGTTCTTTTGTCAGGGCAACTTTAATACTTTTCAAAATATGTCATACATGGGACCCACAGCCTACAAAATATGATATGACAAAAGATTCATTAAAATGAGTTTTAATGTAAATCAAACAGACACATTTTAATAAGCTTTGAAGATACTCTTTGAGAAAGTTAAGACTTAAAAAAAAAAAAAACTTGCCCTCCCCAAGGCTCGAACCCAGGCATGATGCCTGGTAAGTAGGTTCCTTCCTTACTTGGGCTAGCCACCTTGGCCTAAAAAAGTTAGTTAAGACTTGTTTCTTGGGACGGCTAATTTTTGTTTATAAATAAGGATTTTGAGTTTTTGAGGTAAAATATGTGACTGAAAAGTACTTTCGAAAAATATGCATGGTTAAAAAGTGATTCGGGGGAATGTGAAGAAAAAAATTGTTCATAAAAAAAGTTTATCAAAAGCTTGCTAAGTTTCATAAGTTATAAATAACTTTTGAAATTATGTTTGGGTTTGGCACTTGCTCTAACATTTATATATTGTGTATTTAGCCATAATTCTTTGTTAGATAGTTACCTTCATTATATGCCTTGATGAGAGCTGTCTCTAGATCTTGCTTTATTTTACTTTGACATCGTTCTTACCATCTCTAGCAGCACTTGTTGATGATAGCAAGTTTCTTCTCGCTGCTCGTAAGTACATGTGGGCAACGTGCACTGATTACATAATTTCCATAAATGCTGATGATATCTCCAAGGCTTCGCACTTACGTGGGAAAATTAAGGTCTGCCAACTTTGGCCCTTTTATTGTAGTTTATGTTTCTGGAAGAAGCTCAATAACGGGATTCCCACCCCCACCATTTTCTTCACACGATCCGATTTCCTGGGGACTAAGTTTGTGTGTATGATGCTCTGCCTCCAACTTTGGGAGTTAAAATGGCCAAAAGTCGTTCCACTCAGATGGTTAGCTCCAAACCATTTTTCCTGGACTTCCTGCTAGTAACTATCCAGTGGCTCACATTTCATATGAGTTGAATGTGACGGGAGCGAGGTATGAGAAAGATATATGCTATTCCTTGTTATCTTGTTTCAATTGAGTGTGATGGTGTAAAATTTGGAAGAAAGAATAATTTTATTCAATGAATCGACAATGTTATGTACAAGAATATATAGTTCCTATAGTCAACTATAAATGGACAGTGTATTACATTGATGGAAAATAAAATATCACAACATATTCGTTTCCTAAAATGATCCAATCAATCATCTGTAATAATGGCAAGAATATCACTTGTGATCTTTTACGTTCTCAACACTTCTCCTCAAGTTGGTGAGTAAATACTGTGAACTCCCTACTTGACCAACAAAGAATGAAATCTTTCCTTCCCGAGAGCTTTAGTAAATATATCAGCAACCTGTGATATGGATGGAATAAATTTTGTCACTACTTTTCCTTCCAGAATTTTGTCTCGAACAAAATAACAATCAATCTCGATTTTTCTTGTCCGCTCGTGAAATATCATATTTACTGCAATATGAAGAGCCGCTTGATTGTCACAAAACAAATTAGTCGGCCCTTGAATTTGGATTTGCAAGTCTTGAAATAGGTGTTGTAGCCATGTAATTTCACAACATGCTGCTACAATGGATCTATACTCGGCTTCGGCAGAAGATAATGATATAGTTTTTTGGAGCTTGCTTTTCCATGAGATAAGAGAATTCCCAAATAATATACAGTAACCAGTAGTTGAACGTCGAGTAGTTGGATATCCTGCCCAATCAGAGTCACAATAGGGTTCCAATTTCAATGTATTTTGGGAAGAGAACATCATGCCTTGTCCTGGTGTGCCTTTTAGATACTTCAAGATTCGCAGGGCTGCTTCATAATGAGGCTTTCGAGGTGTCTACATGAATCTGCTCAATAAATGGACAAAATATGAAATATCTAGTCGTGTAATAGTGAAATATATCAATTGACCAACCAATCTTCTATACTTGGCTAGGTCATCCAATGGATCACCATCATCAGGAAGCAATTTAAGATTTTTTTCCATAGGAAAACTTGCAGGCCGCGATCCTAGAAATCCAACATCATTCAAAATATCCAACATATATTTTCTTTGTGAAATAAAAATACCTTGTTTTGAGCGTGCCGCCTCGATTCCCAAGAAATACTTCAAATTACCAAGGTCTTTGATACGAAACTTGGTATGTAAACAATTCTTTAGTTCATTAATTATCGTCGCATCATTTCCTGTTATAAGTATGGCGTCCACATAAATGAGCAGCACAATGAAGGATTTTCCCTTTCTCTTAGTAAAAAGAGAGTAATCTGCTTTGGATTGGACATAACCGACAGATTTGATAGCTTGTGAAAATTTGAAGAACCACTGACTAGAGGCTTGTTTCAACCTATAAAGTGATTTATTGAGGCAACACACCAAATTATCCCCCTGTCGCCGAAGACCAAGGGGTGGGAGCGTATATATTTCCTCCATTAGATCACTATGGAGGAAGGCATTATGAACATCAAGTTGATGAAGTGACCACGAGTGAGCAGCAGCAAGAGCAAGTAAACAGCGAAAGTAACAAGTTTAGCTATCCGAGAAAAAGTGTCATGATAATCAATACCTTCCAATTGTGTGTAGCCTTTAGTAACCAAATGAGCTTTATAATGCTTAATACTCCCATCAGACTTTCAATTGATTTTGTAAACCCATCTACATCCAATAGGTACTTTTCCAGCCGGTAAAGGAGTGAGTGTCCATGTGTCGTGGCAAGAAATTGGAGAGATGATACCTTGTATGAGGACCTGAGATCAAGGGTTTCTTGGGGGACGACGATAGAACAAACATAATCATGAAGCTTAATTGGTGGTACTCGAATGCGACTAGAACGTCATAAAGGTGTTGAAGAAGCAACATGTTCATTAGGTGGGATATTTTCAGTTGGTTGTGTATGGGAAATAGGGCTATTTGAATGGGTATATTGGGGTAACTTTCCAATATGTGTGGATGAGGTGGTTCTAGTATAGGTAGTGGAGCAATATCAAAGCTTGGGTAATTTTTGATGGGTGTTGTTGCAATATCAGTGGAATTTGTGTCAGAAATGGGATGTTCGTTGTGGAAGGGGAAAATATCTTCATGAAATGTGACATCTTGACTTGTAAAAATCTGCTTTGAATTAAGATCGTACAACTTGTATGCTTTTTACCCAAATGGGTACCCAATAAAAATATATTTTCTTGCTCGAACATCAAACTTATGGCGTGGGTGAAGATTAGTGGCATAAGCTAAGTATCCAAAAGCACGAAGGTGTGTATATGAGGGAGTGTGACCAAATAACTTCTCATAAGGCGTAAGGCCCGATAAGAGTGGAGTGGGTATGCAATTTATGAGGTAAAAGATGTAAGAACACATTCATCCCAAAAATTTAATGGCATATGAGATTGAAAATGCAAAGCTCATGTAGTTTGAAGGATATGTCTATGTTTACATTCTAAAACTCCATTTTGTTGGGGCATAGAGACGTAGGAACGTTGAAAAATAATGCCACATTCACGAAATAAAGTATGCATAGAAACAAACTCGCTCCCATTATCACTCCTAAGCATTTTAATGTTCTTGTGGAATTGTGTTGAAGCATAGGTAATACAAGATTTAAGCAGTGTTTGTGTTTCAGATTTATGGTTCATTAGATAGACCTAAGTGCATCGAGTAAAGTCATCAACAATAGTAAGAAAATATCGAGCCCCGAAACAGGATGGTATTTTATGAGGTCCCCAAATATCACAATGTATAAGTTTAAAAACATGCTTAGTATTAATACGAATTAATCCAAAAGACAACCGAGTTTGTTTTGCCAAAAGGCAAACGTCACAAGGTTTATTTGAAGAATAAGAAAAATCAGGCAAATTCTTAGCTAACAATTGCAAGCGTGAAGGCAAAGGGTGGCCCAGTATGCGGTGCCATGTGATAGATAAGGCCTTTGGAGTGGAAGTGGTTGTAGGTGGTACTTGTTGCTTCGAATCCACCAAATAATATAGTGCATTACTTTTTCTCCCCCAACCAATCATCGTCCTCATCTCCAGGTCCTGCAAAATACAAAAATCAGGATAAAATGTTACTGAGCATCCTAGTGATCGAGTAATTCGAATGACAGAGATTAAATTGCTCATGAAAGAGGATATCCCAAGAACATTGTAAAGAGACAATTTAGAGCCAAAATGATAATTTTCAACAAAATTGATACGGGCTCAAGTCCCATTAGGTAATGCAACCGGTGGCAGAGACGGAGTTGTAGCAGCATTAGTTAATAGAAACCTAGATACGTGGTTAGTGGCACCACTATCTATAACCCATTAAGTAGAAGAAACTCCACCAACAATATTGGCCTTAAAATCAAGGCCAAATTTTTGACTCATCATGGACAAAAGTTGTTAAAACTGATCTGTAGTAAGAGTGGGCGAAGATGATTCTAGTGTTCTTGAAGAAGCATTGGATGTCACATTGTTGACAGAAGATGCTTTGCTCCCCTTACTTTCATATCCTTTGGAGACTCCAGATCCACCAGAACTAGCTGGGAACTTTCCATGAAGGCAATGCCCCGGTGGATAGCCTTTAAGTTTCCAGCATGTGTCAATGGTGATCAGTTAGCATCACAATGAGAACAGTCGGACAGTTTCTTCTCAGTTGACCGACCTTTCCCTCGTTGCTGTTGTTCCCACGGCTTGTTCGAACTAACATGGCTACAGGTTCAATGATGCTAGCCCCAGCAACCATGTCCGTAACGATCCACTTTTTCTGACCTAATTAATTAAATGAAATTTTGACTCATGTATCGATACAAGTATTGCTACATAGAGAAACAAAAATAATTGAACTATGTATCGATACATGTATCGATACTTGCAGAAACCCAGAAAGGGTTTATATGTGTATAAACGTGGATTGCTGAGATTTTGCTGAACTTAATAGGTTCTAACACATGTCAAACATGTAGAGGAAGCTTACATCTACACTAACCCTTCAAGCTTCTAGCTTCCCTTACTCTTCTATGCTAGTTTAGGGTAATAATGACCTAACAACATTAGATTAAGCAAGAAGAATTCCAAAGGTAGTTTTAATTTTAAATCATAAATTTTGTAGGAAATAGCTGTGATCATGGAAAAAGTATGCACGAATTCTGGACCAATAACAAAGGAATTTTGTTTAGATCAGAATTCAAAGCTGCAGAATCCATTCATCATGTATCGACACATGAAGAACCAGGAACTGAATATGTATCGATGCTTCCATTTAATTCAGTGTAATAGGAGTTTGATAAAAAAAATTATTCATGATTTTCAAGTTCTAAACAAGACAAGTAACACCGCAATAGTCTTAAATGCCACTTCGTGCAAAATTATTGATATTTTATCTTGTTCTTGTTCTCTTGAAATCTTTACTTGCATTATTACATTTCATTTTGTTATCCCGCTTGATTTACGCCTTATGGCTCTTGATTTGATGGAATCACGGGAATTTCTTTCCTGCTTGAAATAAATGATCAGGATGATAAGTCCTGCTGGAATTATTGCGCGCACGGGATAACACGTGTTTTGTAATAAGGGCCCTCTAGAAAACTCATATTTTAAGAAAACCGAAAATCTGGTTGCTTGTTGAATACCATTGTATTCATATTTTTCATGTTTTATTTCAGATGCTTGATCGCAAATATTTTAAATCAACTTCTCGAGGGTGGAAAGCTTCAGAAGATGGCCTGACTTATATGTACATCATGGAAATTGAGATTTGGAGCTATCCTCCAGATCATCCTTTTTTTTATATCGATATGAAAACGCAAAAATCAAGGTCGAATATTATGATATTAATACGTTTGAGCTAGTTTACACTGATATTTTTAATTTCACTAATATGTAGTAAGAGGTTTATTTTGGAATAATGTAAAAACCTCGATAGCGGCTCTAAAATAACATAGATATGTAAATTATGAATGTTTCTATAAAAGTTATATTTTATGTATCGATACTTGTTACTATGTTTGTCTAACTAACCAACTTCTAAAATTTAATGGTTTCTTTATACCTGTCATGTATCATATATCGATACATGCAGATGGATACTTAACAACTTGTATGCTCTAATTGAATTATGTGAAGTTCTTTCCATTTGTATACGCTCTAAATTAATGAAATTGTTTATCATGCCCATATTTAAATAGAAAAATGACAAATCCTTGTCTTCGATAAGATATAATGCCTCTAACTTCTTAAATTGAAAGATTTTGTTATTATCCATTATAACGCTAGAGATATTTGATTCCTAAACCTTAATCAGACTCTCATACTAAGACAAGTAAATTCATTGTAACATTTCAGTTTTACAATTTAGCTATCCTTCTTACTAGTATCGATACTTACATAAAAATAGCAGTTCTGGTTTTGTCAAAACAATTGCACATATGTTGTCAAAATGCGAAAAAATTTCACTGAATTTTTAATGAATTTTGTGCGTCACAATGTCCCTCTGTTTCTCTTCTTGTGTCAACGTGGAATAAACTGATCGAATTGAAGGAAGGGCCTGAATCAACAGTATCTGTCCATGAATAGTAGAATAAGAATCATCCAATCCCATTAAGATTTGTAGTTCCTTATTTCTCTCAGCTTGTTCACGATTGGACTTCATAGCACCACAAGAGCATGGGGTGCAAGAACATGGTTTGACAGTCTGGTAAGATTCCATCTCATCCCATAGACTCTTTACTTTGGTGAAATACAAGTTGATTTGCTGTTGGTTCTGTGTTAGACGTGCAAGATCACGCTGAATTTCAAAGAGACGAGACACGTTTTGTTGAGAAAAAACATTCTCTCAGATCATCCCAAACTTCTTTGGTCGTCTGCATATAGACAACGCTGGTGGCAAGATCTGCTGAAACCCTATTGAGGATTCACATAAGAATCATGTCATTACACCGTTTCCAAATAGCATAATCAATTAGCTTCTAATCTGCCGATGACTGTGTTACACTTCCATCAGCAAAACCAAACTTGTTCTTCGCATTGAGTGCAATGGATATGGAACGATGCCCAGTGCTATAATTATCACCTGTTAGTTTAGTGGAAATAAGTATCATACCAGGATGATCAGGATGATGAATAAAGGAAGAGCTAGTGGAGTCGTTAGCCAGATTTTGTTCAGATTTATCACCCATGATTGAAAAAGGATAAAAAAACAAGTCACAAGGATCGAAAAACGCGATTTTGATGGCCTAAACGATGGAATTTGGCTAAAAAGTGGCGACGCTAAGGCTAAAGTCCTTAGTTTTGCTCAGAATGTTGTTTCCATTCAAAAAACACTATAGAACCTTTAAAAAGGGAGACTGGAAGAATTTTTACCGAAAATCGGAAAAATTTAATCTCTTGCTCTGATACCATGTAAAATTTGGAAGAACGAATAATTTTATTTAATGAATCAACAATGTTATATACAAGTATATATAGCTCCTATAGTCAACTATAAATGGATGATATATTACCTTGATGGAAAATAAAATATCATAACATATTCGTTTCCTGAAATGATCCAATCAATCATCTGTAATAATGGCAAGAATATCGCTTGTGATCTTTGACATTCTCAACAGATATGGTATAGTCTAAACTTAAAAAATGAGATATTTAAATGGAACATTAAATTTGCATAAGGCATATTGAAGTTTAGCAATTTTGTAAAATTTTCTACAAGGAAGAGATTATTGGCTTCAAAGAAAATAATTTTGTGTGATATTCAAGGGTCTGAGACGAATGCAATTCCAGCTTCCGCTGACTAGAAAGAGGTTTTTTCATGTTAGCAGTGCTGCAGTGTTGATTCCTTTCCGCATATCCCCTCTTTCTGGTCAGAATCAAATGAATCAGATAAAGCTCTATCTGGACCATTGGATGGCCAAAGAGATGGGTCACTTGTTCTGAGAAATAAGTCTCCAAGATGGGACGAGCAACTGAATTTTCATGGTCGGGTAACTGTTGCATCGGTTAAAAATTTTCAATTGGTGGCTTCTCCTGAGAGTGGCATGGAACAAGGAAAGGTTATCCTGTAGTTTGGGAAAGACGTGTTTACAATGGACTACCTTTATCCACTGTCAGCATTCCAGGCTTTGGCAATTTCTCTTAGCGCGCGCAACTTTGATACTAAAATTTCCTGCGAATGATGAAAATTAAACAGTATAAATCTAACCCTTCATTTATATATGTTTTTATTTGTCTTAATCAAACTATGGCATGCTCTCCTTCCTAAATGCATTATGAACTCATATATCTCTCAGTGTACATATTAATATGTTGGTTTGAAATGTTAAATTATAGTTGATTTCACCAATTTCTTGTCAATTCAATATAATATCGTGTCACATTGGAAATTTGGATGCTCTCAACTCTTGATATACTTCTGCACAGAAAAAGGGGCCCAAAAATTCCAAGAACAAGTTGAGGAAATTGTGGCTCAATACTTAGAAGTCTTTAGACATGAGTTGGGTACCGTGACAAATAATTATCATGGCTAAGAGAATAATTCACAAGAAAAAAACTGGTTGTCCGCCGTACCAAGAGAGGGTTCTCTTGTGAGGGGGCGGTGCCCTCGCGGTACGGCGGGGGTACAACAACCCCCACCTTCCCCCCAATTCACAATCCTTCTGCATATAAAATTCCTTTGTTTATGTAACCTTGTGATATTTATTCGACTAGTTAGTTACTCCTTCCGTCCCACAAAGATATGTCTATTCCCATTTTCACACAAATTAAGAAATGATAGTTAATATAGTTGAAATAATAAATTTATCCATACTTTTCTAAATATACCCTTATATTAATTTCAAAGACTCATTAATTCATTCAAGCTACATATCATTAAATTGGCATTGGAATTAACTATCAAGGTACATTAAGTCATTAATTAGGGTATGATGAAATGAAAAATTAAATACATGGTCATTATAGTAAGTGACCTATCTTTTGAGATGGACGAAAATAGTATACAAGTCTATCTTTGTGGGACGGATAAAATATTTTTTTCTGTTTCAGATTGTTGCTCTATGTTACATATATATACTTATGTAATGGAATAAATAGTATTAGCTTGTTTGCATAAAATATAAGTTGCCAAAGTTTTAATGTGATTGAAATAAGTGGTGGATAGTTGTGAGTTCTTAAAGTACGTTTTTAAATTTTACTTTGACCATTAAATTATAAGGAAATTATTATGTTTCCCAAACGCGTGCACTATATTTCTTAAAATATACTTTATTTGTTCCCATTGTATAGGTTGATTTGACTTTTCACATAAATTAAAAAAACATATTTAATGTTATTAATAAAGTAATTTTTGTAAAAAAAAATTTCAACGTACCCTTATTTAAGTATCAAAACTATTATTATTGAAAGTAATGAATATGAGTACGTTAGTAAACAAACAAAATAAATATTTTCCAATAAAGAAACAAGTCTATATAATTAGGATAAGAGAAAAAAGATTGACAGCCTATATAATTGAAACAGATGGAGTAATTATGTTTAACCCATTTATCGAAAATTTTCAAGGATTATTGTGCTTGAAAAGTTATATCCCACACCCTGAGGGTCCGAACCGACCACGTCCAAGGCCATTGGTTCGAGATTGTAAACCCAAGTTATGCCTCCCAGGGACCAGGGTGGAGGGGATTGTGTAAGCATGAACATCTCTCAACAACTCCCACTTGCAACAAAGTCAATTCCACCTTGCGGGGAATCAAACTCTGCATGCTGCTGCATGCCATAATTTCCTTCTGTGTTGCTGTTTTTTTTGAAATAGTGATTGCCTAGTTCTTAGACTATCTTCAATATTATTTTCTATTTTGAATGTTCAGCTATCATGGGAATGATGTGGAAGGGATAAGACACGAACATACTTCATTGACAAATATTAAATTATAAAAAAAAGTACAATTGGAAAAAGCAGCAAAAATTATAAAAATTCATTGCCAATTTAAATAATAAGGGTGTGTTTGATTATCATACATTTGCAATGAAAAACCCCAAATATTTTCCATCTTAAGTCAATTTCCCTTGTTACAGCAACAATTTGACATGGAAAATATTTGGCTTGTTTTCACCCATACGCTTGATTTGCTTTCTTTTGGAGGAAAATGTTTGTCAAATTTTTTGGTGAGAAATCAATTTTTATGTTACATGAAAAATAATTTTTGTCACGTTTGATCCATTTTGTTGTTAATTGACTTAATTTTTCTTAAAAAATAACATTATTATTATCTAGTACAAATTTGTTAAAAAAATTTAAAAAAATGATTAAAATAACTAAATTTTACTTTATTTGCCATAAAAAATAATATCAATCAAACAATAAATCTTCAAAAATTCTCCAATTTTTTTACCTAGAAAATTAAACAAATCAAACACTTCCAATTGATATTTTTCAGGAAAATTAATTCCTTGAAAAATGTTTTTTTTTTCCACATATTTTTCACCATCGCAATAAAAAACACTCTAATAATTTTTTTTTATCAATAGTCACGCTAGAACAAAATGTACGAGTTGCATATTTAGGTTCTTGATAAACACAATGCATTTATGTACCGAATTTTCTACTTAGGCCTTGTTTGATGCTCTTTTTTTTTAATATAAAAAAAATCATATTTTTTTCTACGGTAATCAATCTCAACCATTCAAAAAAGTTAAGTCCGCAATTTTTTACTTTTCAAACCACTTTTTAACCACATGATTTTTCCAAACAATTTAAAAAAAAAGAAAAGGAGCATCAAATAGGGGCCTAAAAACATCTTGTCATATGAATTTAGAAATGAAAGGACATTAATTTTTTATTTTTTTCAATAATTTTGTAGTAAAAGTCAATGTATAATTTTGCATAAAAGATGGTCTCATAACTCACATGAGCTCCAGCTTCCCAGGATTAACAAAAAATTCATCATATTTTATCGCTGAGTTATCAACCTGGAAATATTCTTCCTACATAACTTATCATTTAGAACACTCACTAACAGTTTTCTTAAAATTATGACCAGTTTAAAAAGAATAAATACAAATTTCGAATGCAGCTAACTGATAAAATTACTCACCCAGTACCATCTATAAAGACATCATCTGCTTAAAAAAACATTAACTCCAGCAATTGAATAAAGGAAAAATTTGTATGCTGACATTAAATGACAAATAAGAAGGCATAGCATGGGGTATGAATCAAGAACACATTGTTAAGTTACAAAACTCATAGTAAAGAAATATGTCCGTACAAGCACGAGTGTATAACTAGTTTTTTAAAAAGTTCATGTCATTTATTTTTAAAAAAGTGACATGTATGTTATTTTCTCAATCAAACATATATTAAAACCTTATAATAAATTCACGGTTTATTAATTTTATTCAAAATATTAAAATAAGTGGGTCACTTTCTTAAAAAAGTGACACGATGCCATTTTTTTTTTTTAAAGTGACATAATATAAATTTTTATCACTTTTTAGTTTAAAAAATGACAATTTGTCATTTTTTTTTTCACTTGAAGTCAAATTTTCAATTTTTTAATATTTATCATTTACTGATAAATTATATTACTCCACAAACATTATATACATTACACATTACACATTTTACATTCTTCATACACAAACACACGATATGAAATCAATAAATTGCATACACATCAAATAGGTACAAGCAAAGATTACTGATTCCGCAATGCTCAAACTCAGATCATCTTTTACTCTTTTTTTATTTGGGGCTTTTGTTGGGAGCATTTGTTTACACCATATTATTTACAGTGATTAGAATTCCCTCAAGAATTATGCAAGTATCAAATTATAATAATTGTACCATTGAAAAAAAAAAAAAAAAAAAAGGTCACATAATATCACTTTTAACCAGTGTTCTAAAACGCGGGAATAAACGCCGCCTAGGGACACAATAGCGCAATGGGTGAGGAAAATGCATCGTATTACTCACATGTGCGGAATAGTGCTTTTTACAAAACATAAATAAAAAAATCGGTGATTAATGGTCAAGAGCCAATAATAAATCATTACTTTTTCAATCCAGTAAGTTAGAAATCAATTGAACCAATGCTATATATAAAAAAAAAAAATACTCAGGGATTGCATGTAAATAGATGCAATTCCCTTACAAACTTAATTCAGCTTACCACTGAACAGCCTCTTTATAAGGGCAATAGGTGTTCTAATCCCATATCAACATACGATATGAGATGAGAACTGATAAACTTTTTCTTTTTGTATTATTTTTAAATTGTTTTGCTTCTTTTTTTTTTTATTGTTTTTACTTACTATTATTTATTTGACTTTTCTGTCCAAAATATTATTTTTCTTATTTTATAAGGATTAAAATATTTTGACATTTTGAAACAAATAGTATAAAATAAATAAAATTATCAACCATAAATTTCTATTTTTTTTTTTTTTTTGAATTAGTAATTCTAAAATTAATAAAAATTATTTATATATTTTATATTATTTGCATATTTAGTTTTTATGTAATAAAATCTATTTTTCATATAAAAATTTATTTAATGTCTTAAAATTAATTAAAATATTATTAAATGTACGAAACGCAATATGACGATTATTCTTCACATTGACACGTCTAAACTTTTGATTCTTGATTCTCGACCTTGACGCATCGCAACTCATTACGCATTTTAGAACCTTACTTTTAACAAAATGCCACTCGACAAAATGTCACTTTTTATTACTTAAAAAAAAAATACATTAAAAAGTAACATATTTTCACTTTTTAGTAAAAAAAAAAAAAAAAAAAAAAAAGTGACACTTTATCACTTTTAATTTTTGCAATATCTGTCTTGACTAACACAAGAACCAGTAGATACATATCCAATCATCCTTATATTAAAAAAGTGACATATTTATGACTATCCTTGCATTAAATTTGAAACGTAAAATTGCCATTTCAGTTTTCTTGACTAAAAAAAAAAAATAATAATTCGGGACCCATATTTTCCTTCCTTATCCCTATTGAGACCTAATTCATAAAGTTCGACTCAAAGCCCTAAAAATCATCGGACAGGCACTACTTGTGTACAAGTGAGGGACGAGCCCCCGTCTGATACCCAACAACAGCATAAGTGTGTTGTATATAAGTAGTGATACAATAATCAGTTTCAATTTGTCTATTTACATCGATATACTCTTTAACTCTAAGCAGCTTGCATACGGAGATTCGTACCCGGAAGAGAGACTGCAGTTTCTTCCTCATCCGTAACTAGGTCGTCTGAATGCAGATTCTCTTGATTCAGGCTCTGAACAAATTTGGTATATGAAGGGAAATGCTCGGGAGAAAAGAAATAAGCTCCCATTCTTTGATACGTGAACAAGTCGACTACATTTTGATCCACCAAGTTCTTCTTGATCTGTTCGAAACCCCGAGGACTAACCGAAACCAATGAGTTTTCACCAGAGATTTGTACTCCATGTTTTGTACAAGCTGATGCTATTTGTGCAAGTAATAATTCTGGGCTTGCCCGGGATTCATTTGGTTCGTGTTCCTCTGACAGGTCCATTCCAGGAAGTATAATTTTGCAGGAATTTCTTGAAAAGATTTCAGCGACGGCCTCATAACCGTCTCTAATGGCCGTGTTATAGAACCCGGCTGCTAGCTCTGAAGGGTGGGAACGGGTTTTATACCACGAGTGCATCAGGGGGACTTTACCTGACACTACAATTTCGGTATCTTCAAAAGTCGAGGAAGCCATTGACAGGACGCGATCTCCGTGAGATATTAGTTGGCTTGAGTACCAAGAAAGAAAGAAATCACCATATGGCATCTCCCATGATCCACCGTGCTCTGAAAAAAAGCCACTTGACATTGGTGACTGGTTGTAGCCGGGTGCGTCATGAGGACCGCTTAGTCCCCACAGAGGGTTCCCATGTTTATCTGCATGCTGCTTAAGATTTTCAAGCATGTATTTGTTGTAACACTGGAATTCTCCGGCTCCACGGTTATCAGAACGATGGTGGTGAGATGGATACCGAAGCTCGCCATCTGGTCCGAGACCAACTGATATTCCCTGTAACATATGATATAAAAGGGTAAGCAAAACCACAATCAGTATGACAACCACAATGATGTCTGGTTAACCTTAAAAAGTTGTGTACATATAAATCAGCTTACCGTGATTGTTGACCCGAAGAATGGCGAGAATGAAGCCTTGAAGCTCTCCAAGAACTCAGTGTACGCTTCAATTGGAGTCTTTCCATCAAGAACAGGCAAATCATCCACAGCTAATGACAGACAATCTTTGAAACGCCGTCCTGATCGATCTTTAAAGTAAATGTCTGGTTGTGATTCACCAATCCGAGAAACCCAACTGGGAAGTGGGATTTTGGCATCTTTGGATGCATGAAAACAAAGTGATACGTGAAGCTTAAGACCCAGCTTTTGGACCATTTCTGCAAGAACAAGGTAGCCCGTCCAGTCGTATTTTCCTGATTCTTCCTTTTCAGCTATTCCCCACCAGACCGGCAGCTCCACTCCGTCTACCCCTAATAACTTCAAAGCCTTCAGCCCTGCAGAAATTGCTCGTGCATGACTCACTGTGTTACAGTTGGAGACAGCATCGAGCGGCAGTCCCACGTATAATTTCAAGCCATCAGTCTGCAAGGGCATTAAACGTGAAGCAATATATTAGCCTCGTTTCAGCGTTTTTGAACGCTACGGCCATTTAAGAAACAAGCATCGAATTTTATAACGAGTCGAAAAACAACAACAAAGGGAACATATTGGCATTTGTGACTCATCTGGCAAATAGGAAGAATAATACCGTTCAAAAAGTAATGAACAAAGATGGCTCTAAAATGCTAAAAAATGTGATCAAATTTATATTATACGCCAAGGAATTACTTAATCTTTCGTGAAGGATTGTATAATTATGCAATTGTGAAGAAAAAGGGACTAATGAAACCCTTTTGTTTTAATACCATTTAACAGCGAAATTAATTCTGGTTATCTGCCCTTAAATCCATAAACTATTGAAAATTGATCGAATGCTTCAAAATTTAAGATGAAGATCCGGAATATTAACCATAGATTCATTTCTAAGGTTAATACGAAATTAGACAAAAATAAATTAAAAAAAAAATCACAATTAACACATAAATCAGACACAAAATCTTGAGTTAATTATTCAATTTTACATAATTAACAAGGAACAAGCATCCTTTATTTCCAGAGTTAAACAACAAATGACAAACCAGTGACTCAAATCCAGGAAAAATAACATCAAACCTGTTAAGTATTTTCACATAAATAAGAAAACTGATTAAAAATGACACCTTCATCTCAAAATAGAAAAGAAAAGAAAAAAGGCTTACAGGCTTGTTTCTGGAATTTCTTGAACCTTTCTCAGAAATAACAGCAGCTTCAGTTTGGGAAGTGGCAGAGGCTTTAAGCGTGAAGCGTATGGCAGATTTTGATTCCCATTTCAAGCTCTGACTTTGAAAAATATTGCATGTTTTTGAGTTATTCTTGATATTAAAGATCTTACAATTCAGATTCTTGCCGAAATTACAGAACCCAACATCAATAGCTCTTCCAAGATTCACCTGCGAGCTTCCAATCACAGGAATCTCCATGTATAATCCTTGATATAAAAAACCCAGTTGAAAAAAATTGTTTACAAGAAAAAAATTGGCACCTCAAGCTAAAGATTTGATCTTAAAGGGGGTGTTTTATGTCCCAAAAAAATTCAAGAAAAATGGATAAATTTGGGTGCTTTTTGTTGTGGGTTTTGAATGGAGAGGAGCAAAGATTCAGAAAATGGTGTCTTTGATTTGTATACGTTAGAAAACTGAATTAAAATGGAGGATCATGGTGCTGGAATCACGAATTTATAGAAAAAGTTGAACAAATAAAAGGGGTCAATTGGTTTTCAAAAGGGCACAAAAAGAGTAAATTGTGCCCCCCGTCCCCAATCTTTACCCCTTTTACACTTCTAGGCCAACCTTTATTTTTGGTTTTCTTATTCTCAACCTTTCATCCATAAATGAAGATAGTCAAATTAGTAATGATAACAAGGCGGATCCACCTAATATGTATTCACTCCACAAAAATTTAGTTTGATCTAGAGGTGGCAAACGGGCCGAGCCGCTCGTCGGCTCGTTGACTCGGCTTGCGAAAACATGAGCCGGGGGCGGCTCGGCTCGTCAAACGGACGAGTTCGTGGGCGAGCCAAACATTGTAGTTGAACCACGAGCCCTCGGCTCGTGGTTCAACGAGCAGCTCGTTGGCACGAGCCACGAGCTCGTGCCAACGAGCTCAACGAGCCGAGCGGCTCGTGTAAAAAAATAAAATAAAAATTAAACGTCGTTTTTTTACGTTGAAAACTAAAAAAAAAAAAACATTGTTTTTTTACTTATTAAGTTATTAATAATTTATTTAATACATAACTTATTACTTATTAATATTATACTTATATTTATACTTATTAGTATTCAAGATTTCAAATATTTTAGTTATCGAAGATTGTCGACTAAATAAATAAACTTAAGACGGTAAGATAAGAGAGTTTTTTTAAAAAAAAAAAAAAAAAATCGAGCTAAACGAGCCGAGCCTAAGCTCGGCTCGTTTGACCCGAGCTCGTTGCTCGGCTCGTCATTGCGAGCCATGGACCGAGCCGGCTCGGCTCGGCCCATTGCCACCTCTAGTTTGATCTATATCCCTCTCGAGATTTGTCAATTTTTTGGATTTGCCCAGTGTATTTTTTATTTATTTTATTTTTTTAGAGATTTTAATGAATAATATTTAGGTTTTTTAATTAAACTGATCCGAAGATCAAATTTTTTTTTTTCGCTCCATTCAAATTGGGTATTCATTGAGTTTTGATTAGACTGAATACTTTTGTCATCCTATAGTTAATTACTGTTAAAGTGATGGAGAAGGGCAAAATTATACTTTTAAGTAAACAATAGGGGGTGCATTTAAGAGTTCATAATTGTCTCGACTAATTATTTTTGGAATTTCATATCTAGAAGTTAATTTCTCTTGATAATTTAGCCAACTAATGTTGACGTGTATGTTAGAAAGCGTAAAAAATTTGAACACTACTTCGTGTTATTTGAATGATTTATAAATAATACAAGTTCTCAAAACAT
Source organism: Ligustrum vulgare (assembly GCA_963555705.1). Taxonomy (NCBI): domain Eukaryota; kingdom Viridiplantae; phylum Streptophyta; class Magnoliopsida; order Lamiales; family Oleaceae; genus Ligustrum; species Ligustrum vulgare. The sequence goes on along the minus strand of OY743184.1, from coordinate 49,513,354 downwards.
TCTCCAATTTCACATATTTTTCAAAATCATTTTTTAATCATATATTTTACTTTAAAAATAATAATAATAAGAAGGGTGACCGAACACACCATAAGATTACTTCCCTAACGTTTGGATGATTTATAATTCTTTACATTATTAAAATTAAAATATCATCTACCATACAAATAGAATAATTCAAGAGGCACATGTAAATCTTGTCTTGGGTCAAACAAGATTAGACTGAATAATACTATGAATACGATTTTTTTCCTTCCTAATATTCAACATTTTTAGGCTTGTGTTTGGCAATTGTTTATAATTTAATTATAAACGATCAATTTACATTTTATTCATCTTTCATGAATTCACAAATACTACATATTCATACACACTCCAAATAATTAATATTCACTTATATCTATCTATAATTTAAATTATTTATAAATAGTTTCCAATCATGCTTTAGAGAGTTCGTTTGACAAAAGTTTCTTTAGAATCTAATTAAGAAATATCTTTTGAATCTATTTAAATAATTTTTTATAAGTTCTTTGATTGACTAGAAATTTTTTTCCCAGAAAAATGACCTATGATAGTTTCCTTAGAAACCTCTTCTACATGTAGAAAAAAAAGAAAAAAAAATCTTGTCAACAAAACCTAAATCTTTTTTTCTACAACCTTGTTTAGTTTAACTAAAAAATTAAATTTTAGTAAACTTTGATAAAATGAATAATTGAAAAACTGCGAATTAAATAAAAGAATTAAAAAATGATTCAAACAAGGCTAAAGCTTAAGGTGCCAAATGATGAATCATTTTTGTTGGTGAGACGACCTTGAAGATGAACTTGGAATATTTTTTTGTGGATAAGAAAATATGAGCATACGCGGCTACGCTGTTACGTAAGGACAATAATTGAATGTGTCAACATGTGGCGGAAGCCCACTTGGTAAATGCCATGTCGTTGCTGACTCAGTTCCATGCAAGACCGACTCCATTTGAGGCATACCACTCATTTGATTCTCTCAAAATTAATTGCTCACCATGTATTTAGTTAATTAAATTATTAAACCTTGAGATCCCATAAATTTAAAATACAGAGATATGGATAAGGTTATCTGGTTATTTAACACTGTTCAGATTAGATAATTATTGGATATTTGTTAATAAATCGAGAATTGAAAATCGATTAAAGTGACTTCGTGTCGACTTCGGCTAAATACTCAAAAGCTCGGCTCAATCCGTTTAGGCAAAATTGTTTGCCACTTCACCGCTTCGGGGCGCACAAGATCGAGGGGGCAGCGCTTCCCGTGGGGGCTCGGGGGCAACGTCCCCGAAAGAGAATTTTGATTTCTCTGCATGTATTGAAGGGTAACATTTCGAAAATCAATATCAGATGAATGAGAAATTACGGGAAAAAAAGGACGAAAATCAGGTCGAAATATTTGACCGCGCGACCGCATGGTTGGAAAATCGTGCGATCACACGTCAAATTTATTTTCGGTTTTTTGAGTAAAACCGTGCGACCGCACGGTTGTCCGGCCACAAGACACCTTTTCAAAAAGGTGCATTGTTTGCAAAGAGTGCATGGTTTAGGCCTCAACCATTTCGTCCACACCTTTTCATGATCTATATATAGGACCCTTTTGGTATCATATTCCTCACAATTTGATATGCAAAACATCTATCATAATCTCTTCTCTCCAAAAATCAAATCATTGCATTTGTTATCTTGATTTTTCTTCATTTCATCCTTGGAGTACATAAGCCTAATTTTGATTCGTTGTACTTGTGTTTTGGAGTACTACAAACACAAGTGAAGTCGTTGTATCTTGGGAGTCGATTGCCGAAATTCGTAGGCACCGTTGCGGGGCAAATTCGACTTAAGGACAAAGAGTCCAACTCTTACTTCGGCTTTGTCCCTTCTTTTCTTCTTCTTCTTTTTTGTACTTTCCTTGCCGTTACTCTGTCCAAATTTCGGCTTGGATTTACAAATTTTTATTTTACTTATTTTTGGCTTCACAAATCCACCCAACAATAATCTAGGTTGTTTAATTTTTGAGGATATGCTCCAATAAGGGGCGGATCCACCACATGGCGAGCCGCCCCGCTCGTCCGTACTGGATCCGCTCGAAAAAAAAAAATTTAGTAGAAATTTTTGGTATTTTTTTGAAAAATACAGTTATTTTACTGAAGATCGTCCGTACTGAATTTTTTTTATCAGTATCCGTCCGTATTGAACATATTTTCTATATTCGTCATTGGCTGCATGTACAAGTGGATATGATATCCAAACACTTTTGTATCCGTGTGTATATGTTCCAGTTTTTGTGCATCATATTTTTATGTTCTCAGTTGAAATGGTCCATTCGGTATGTTATTTCCTGTAGAAGAATCTCGTTAAAAAATTATTTTAATTAGTGTTTGAAAACTAATTTTTAAAAATGTTCACTTTCTAAGATTTTTAAAGAAAATAACTCTGAGTGAGTTTCTGCTGGAAACCTTTTTAATTATAATTTATAAAATTAATCAAATTGGTTCATAAACAACTTTTGAATCTTAAAAGCTTCTTTCGACTTCTCAAAAGTCACGCCAAATAAATCCAAATAGCATCGTAGAATAACATTTAATCCATGCTTAGTTTAGCTAAAAATTAAATTGTAGTAAATTTTAATAAAATGCATGATTGAAAATGTGATAAAAAGTTGTGAACTTAATAAAATATATGGTCCAAAATGAGTTTAGAGAAAAATAAATTTCCAAAAAATTGAGACCAAAATATATATATATATATATATTCATTTACTGAATTGAAAATAAGTGATTCATTTAATTATTTTACAATTAAAAAAGTAATTTTACAATTAAACTCAGCCAGACACGTTGACAATTTTCTAGTGGCCCTAAGATTAGTAAAATAATCTCATTCTTAAATTAACTCATTAAACTTGTTTTCTCATATTACACCATATTTACCATTTTTACTTAGGAACACAAAATCACTTCTAATGTCTATCTAAATTATAATATCACTTAAGATTCAAAATTAGAGCTACATTTATCTAAATCCCCATTTTCAAGTTTTACAAGCTTACTAGTTTATTTACCCCTTCTCATAACTAAACCAATATTCATCATCAACACCAACAAATCCATTTCTAGCACAAAACAAACCAAAATAAAAGTTTATCTCAACTAAATCACTAGTTTAACCCAATGACATAAAACCCTAATCTTTAATACCAAACATTTATTTCAATAAACTTAAATATACAATTAGAATCACCAAATTCATCATTACCACATTCATATATAACTCACATTTAAACTATAAATCAAAAGCCCTAATTTACACATTAGTGAATAATAAATATTTTTTCACTTACCTCTTAAAGTTAAAAAAAAAGTGGTAGAATAAACCCAAAACAATAGGCACTTAATTTGGACAATTTTTTTTTTTTTTTTTCTCTTCCTTTCTTTCTTTTCTTCCCCCTTTTCTTTCCTTTTCTTTTCTCCTTTTCTTGTTCTCTTTCTTTCTTTATGCCGATTCTTACCTTTTTCTCTAGTACCTTCCATTTCTTTTATTTTAAACATATTCATACTATTTATTTGCAAGTCAAGCCTCTCAAATCTTAAAATAATATGACCTTTAATCCTTTAATTCAATCAAATGATAACTAAATCCTTAAAATTCTAATTTGTATCATTTATGTCCTTTAAATACTTGTAATTTTAAAATAGAATCCATAAAGAAATCATTCACTTAATTTAAATTCTTATGAAAATTTTTGTTTCAATCTAAGTCCTAATAAATTTATTTGTTCAATCTAAGTCCTTACTTGACTATTTAAACGTTTGACTTTGATAAAATAATTTCTTGACTTTTTAATTAGTATAAATCGGATTGTTACATCACCAATTCAATCATGGCCGACATATATGAAGATAATAAGTCAAATTATTTATGCCATAATGTCCATTTCATCGTGACATGGATCAAAGAGAGAAAGATACTTGTTCAATCCAAATTTCTTCTAATCCACGTATTTCCGTTAACAATTATTGACTACAAATGTTATCGAATGTCCATCCATTACCAATCAATCATCAACAATATTTCGATCACTGATTGCGATATAGATCAATGTTGTTATTGATGAAAGTCCATTCATTCATTGATTTATTTATTTATTAAATTTTCATATTTTAACATTTTTTTTTCAATATATCGTCAATAACTTAGCCTTTGTTTGGTGGCGATTACAATTTGATTTTAATCTATGTCAAAGTCGAAAAATTAATTTTAACCATATATCTTATATGACACACAACTTTCAACCACATATCTCATCAATTTTTATCAAAATATATTAAAATTTTAATTTTAATCTATACCAAACAGGGGCTTAGGATACTATTCTGTTTTTAACTTTAAAATGTTACCTATGGTTGAATTATTTTTCTAAAAGTTATTTATCCCGAATTCAGTCGTTATTTACATTATTACATATGAATAATTTACTTTTCTAATTTCTACTTTATTCTCAACAAATTTACGTTGTTAATATTTAGCCCTGGTTTGATTTTTATCAAAATTTTCTCTTTTTTTCCTACAGTATTCAATTTCAATTATACATTAAAAGTTAATTTCACAATATTTGACTTTTCAACTAAATTTTTTAACTATCCATTCTCCTAAAAATCACTATTTCATTTAAAAAAAAAAAAATTATTAAACAATAGCAAACACACTCTTAGCCCCTGTTTGATTATACTAAAATTTCATAAAAAATACTATTTTTTTTTACAGCAATCAATCTCAACCATCATAAAAAATCAAGCCCACAATTTTTTACTTTTCAAACTACTTTTTAATCACATATTTTTCAATACTACTATTCAAAACTTTTTTTTTTTTTTTAAACTTCTAGTAGAATCAAAGAGGCGCTTAATTTCATATTTTTCTTTCAGATAATAGAAAAAATGATTGTTTGATTGAATAAGAATGACGTGTGAATTACACACCTCACCATTCAATGATGGCCGACAATTTTTTAAGATAAAGCCAAATTATTATGCCATGGCCATTTCATTGTGTCACGTACCAAAGAGAAAGATAAGGAAATACTTATTTAATCTAAATTTGTTCTAATCCACGTATTTTTCTATTAATAATAATAATTATTGATGACAAACGTTATCGAAGATCCGTTATCAATCAATCATGAACAATATTTCTATCACTAATTGTGATATAAATTATTGTTGGACTTAAATGATTTTACCCCAAATCATTATTAAGTAATGAATTGGTCCAATCCATTTTAATTATTAATTGGAAGTTTAAGGACCGTATTGCAATTTCAAAGAAGTCTCGCCTAACTTAATCCATTTTGAAATGGTCATTTGCTGAGACATACACGTTCACGAAAACTGAGGCTTGGTCTGGTGACACATAGCCGCTGGGAAAGAAAACAAACGGCCAGTGAGGTTATCTCATTTTCCGCTGGAAATTATACATACACACAGACACGACAACTGAGAGAGTGGCAGCCTACTGGAAGAAAGATTATTTATTGTTCTTCTTCTTCCTCAACTTGACTTCATTAAATATTATCTTACAATGATTTTAGGTACTATTTAATTTTTATTGTATTTTTGTTGTTGAGTTTCATCTATTGTATTAAATGATGTATATTGTAGTTGTCAAGATTAATTCTTAAAAATATGTATTGAGTTATCTTTAGATTTTAGACAAAAACTTAGGGAAGAAAATATTGTATTCATATTACCTTGTAATAATGAAATTGTCGGTTTGCCTCGTTGATTTTCCCTTCTCATTGGTGGGTTTTACGACGTTAAATAATTGTTGGTATATTTTTATTTAGTATTCCGATATTCTATTGTTTGGATTGGTTTGTTTGAGTTGGTTGAATTCCTATTTTTATCACACGGGGTTTGGAGAAATATTTTAGCATTGCTACTTGTGTTGACTATTCTAGTAGTCCAATTTTTCAACAGTGGTATTAGAGCTTAGGTTGGATTGTGCCGATTGAAATGGAGGATCCAGTTGGTTGTGCTATGATTAGACTCATTAATCATAATTGATTGATTTGGAAGTCTAGGATGGAGGATATCCTTTATTGTAGAGATTTACATAACCCTTTTGAGAGTGACACAACTAAATCGAATGATATGTCAGAAAAAGATTGGACTAAACAGAATAGAAAGACGATTGAAAATATAAAACAGTGAGTGGATAACAACGTATTTCATCATGTGGCATAGGAGCCACAGGATACTGACACACAAATTGTGGTTGAAATTGGAGGCTATGTTTGAGAAGAATACTACATCCAGGAAATCTTTCCTGATTAAAGACTTGGTCAACATGAAATACAGAGTCAGAATGGGTGTGACAGAGCACTTGAACAATTTTCAGAATATTGTAAATCAATTGTCTACTTTGAGTATAAAACTAGAAGATGAATTGCAAGCTTTGTTGCTTTTAGGTTCTTTGTTAGACAGTTGGAAGACATTTGTTGTGACTATCAGTAATTCTGCTCCCAATGGTGTTTTGACTATGGAGTCTTTGAAAGACAATATGTAGAATGAGGAATCAAGAAGAAAGTCCTCAGGTGTACATGCAAAGTCAAATCATACACATGCTCTTGTTGTAAATGACATGAGGAGAAATTGGAATAGATAGCAGAAAGGTCGCAACAAGTCAATAGGTCGGTCAAAATCAAAGATCAAAAAGTCAACTAGTTATCATCGTGGTAATGTGGGCCACATTAAAAGAAATTCCTCTTCTGATATTGTGGTTCTTGTGGATCGGGAGGAACTATGCGAAACACAGAGATATGCGGATGAAATCGAGGCAAATTATTTGGAGGGTTTATCGGATGCTATCATTCCTTTATACTGGACAACTCTTCAGATCGCATAATTGGTATAGGGACCTGGCTATTTCCCCATTAGTTGGTGTATCTATTCTCCCTCTACCCTTTTAGCCCCATTTCTAGTTCTTTGGTGTACTTTATTAGTGGGGACCTATAAGCTCAACATTGATGGATGCGTCCAGGATGGTGCTTCTAGCAGTGAGGATATTATTAGGGACTATGGTGGAAATTGCATCACGGCATTCTCAGCATTCTATGGGAACTCTCTTATCCTTGAGGTCAAGATGCGACTTATTTTTTATGTTATCCTTCTTCCTCGCTGATTGGAAATTGCAGACATTTGGGTCGAGGCTGGCTCCATAGTGGCCATCCATTCATCACTAAAAGTGGTGGATCTTGGACGATTCAAAGCTTCCTTCGACAGATCAAAGATATCCTCCATTTTGACCGGGATATTATCTCTCATATCTACCATGAAGGTAATCAGGCTACTGACTTACTCATATCTGAGGGTTGGGATCAACGCTGCTATCAGGAGTATAGACCACTGGATTTACCTCGCGAGTTCAGGGCACTAGCACCGATTGACAAATATGGATTGCCCAGCTTTTGATGTTTATAGTGTAGTTTATCTTTACTTTTTCTTTATTGTACGAGAAGTAGTACTTCCTTATTTACTGTTTTCAATACCTTGTTTTTTCATTTGCTGTATTGTCATTTTTTGGAGGTCAAGTTCTTGTCCCCCTCCTTCCATGTATTATTTTTCTTTTGATGATATATATTGCTGGGGAATCCTAGCCCCCCATCGAATTTCCTGGGTGGAGCTTAAAAACTCATATGTGATGTGTAGATGTCTTTGAGGAAAAAAAGAAATAAAAATAAAAAATAACTCAAAGGTACCAAAAGTGGCAAGTTGCTATTGCACATGAAAAAAGAAGAATGAAAATCATTTGTTTGTAGCTGCACATGTTGCTTTATTGGTAATGGTTGTTTAAATTACATGACCAATGTGGAGTAGATATTTTGCAAGTTAAATCAAGATATGAAAACAACTATCAAAATAGGAAATGGAGAAGTTGCTCAAGCTATATGAATAGGAACCGTTGCTGTCTAGACAAAGAAAGGAGTAAGTTACATTGACAGTATTCTACTTGTACCTAATTTAAGCTCAAATTTATTAAGTGTGGTCGAATCTTGAATGTAAAGTGTTTGATCTAAATAATATTGAAATTGCATGTCTACCTATGAAGAACAAAAGTTTTAGCATAAATTGGCATAGTTTAGTTGCAAATGTGTCAAATGTTGATATTGATGAGTGCATAGAGAATCCTTTCCTACATATGAAGCTTGAAGGGCAATTCAAAAATTTCCATTAGAGCACATTGATATTTGTGGCCCTATGATAACACCTTCATTAATGTATCTGTGTTATTCATTGATGACTTTACCAAAATGTGTTTGGTGTATTTCATGATCAACAAGTTATATGTGTTCCATATTTTCAAGAAGTTCAAAGCACTTGTGGAAGCACAACCAAGATGCAAAATTCAGACTCTAAGATCAGAAAATGGCAAAGAGCACACATCCTAAATTTGTGATCAATTTTGTGAAGAAAATGGAGTTCATCATCAACTCATTTTTCTTTATACTCTACAGCAAAATGGAGTAGTTGATATGAATAATATATCATTAATTGAAATGGTTAGATACATGCTAGCAGAAAAAGGAATTCCAAAGAAATTCTAGGCTAAAGCTGTGTACACTTCAGTTTACTTATTGAATAGACTTTAAAGAAAGGCAATGAAGGAAAAGACTCCACTTGAGGCATGGCTTGGAATGAAACTTACAGCCAAACATCTCCAAAATTGTGGTTCCTTGTGCTATATTTATGTTCCAGATCAGAAGAGAAGCAAGTTGGACAAAAAAGCACTGAAATGAATCTTTCTTGGTTGTGGTTCTCAATCAAAAGGCTATAAATTTTATGATCTAGAAACTGAAAAAGATCTTAACTTCTAGATATGTCAAAGTTGATGAAAATTCCAAGTGAAATCGAGAAGAAGCTAAACTAGAACAACAACATGTTCAATTTCCAATCATGCAGCAAAACAATCCTACTGCAACCCACCTGCTTCAAAATCGAGTTCATCAAATAATGATTCATCAACATAATAATTTACATCAAGTTCTAGTCTACGTCTTAGAGGAACTATATCTTTGAATGAAGTGTATGAAAGGTGTTACATGAAAATTGTTGAACCAACAAGCTACGTAGAAGCAATGGAACATTCCGAATGGGTTGAGGCTATGGAAGAAGAAATTGAAATGATATATATAAATCATAATTGGGAGTTAGTGCCAAGGCCTAAAAATAGCAAAGTGATAGGAGTGAAATGAATTTACAAAGTTGAAGTAAATCTTGATGGTTCAATCAACAAGTAAAAATACAAAGTTATAGCAAGAGAATTTGCTCAAGGAAGTGTTGTGGACTACTTTAAGACATTTGCTCCAGTTAGGGGTGAACAAATAAATCGTCAAACTGTCAAATCGAACCAAATCGCAATAAATGGTTTGATTTGGTTGGAAAAATTTCAAACCGCTCTAAACGGTTTGTTTTAGATTTTAATTATCAAAATTGCGGTTTCAAACTATTAACCCATCAAATTTTAAAAAAATTATAAAAAATAAAAAATAAAAAAAATATATAGACTTCTATAGCCAATACTGCTTAATAGCATGATGAAGTAATATATTTCCCAAATTAATTGTTTTATTCCTCATGATTAGTTAATCTTGTAATGGTTGATAAGTTGCATAAAAATTACTGACATTTGGAAGTGTATACAGTGTTACTGAAAACTATTTTTGTTATACTGGGAAAGTAGGATATGTGCAAAACTAATCGTAACTATGAAAGTATGAGGTGTTAAAACATTAGTCCATTGACCCATGGGAAGGGCTTAGAAGAGATCAGTGCTTTGCTCATATAAACTTTCCCTCGTAAGATCGAATTAACAAGCCACCATAGTAAAAGATTCTATGTTGAAAAAGCTTGAATTAGCTCAAGCAATGCCTGGAAATCTTTCTTGTGTACTTATTGGCACAGATTGAAAGGAAGGTGAATTATGGTACCGCTTGTGCTAGATTGTGCGGTCTATTTCACCCATTAAAAGATTACTCATAGCACGTAAAAGAAATTGTTATTTCTAATTTCATTGAATACAACTTTCCAAGTAAGACACATGATTTGTTTTGGGACAATCAGTTCACCTATATGTAGAGACGGATCCAGTCGGTGTCGACCTAGCTCGGCCGCGCTAGCTGGATCTGCCGGCCGATCTGTTTTTTTTTTTTGGAAAGTGAGATTTGAGAATGAATTGAAAGATATGCGAAGCCTCTAATGGCTTTGTAACTTGGAAACAATCATTGTTGAAGATAGGATAATTGCAATGAAGATGAAAGATGCTGTTGGGATGTCGGCTGCAAGCAGAGATCGGAATTTGGGGAAGAAGGAGGTGGTTTGGGCCTTTTTTTAAAAGAAATTGATTTGGGCCTTTTTTTTTTTTTGATTTGGGCCTTATGGATTATGATATTATTTAGGCCTTATTGTATTATTTATTCTCTTTGCTTCCTAGTTTATTGTATTATTATTATTTGTTTCATCTAATTAAAAAATTTCTTGCTTTTTGGATAGTATGGTTATGGTGTGTAATACATGATTGTGTGAGTAAAATAAAAAACACCCCAAATATTGAAATTGTGATTATTGAGATTTTGTGAATTGGATTTTTGAATTGTGATTTATTGAATAATTGTTTTAGGGTATTTCTATATTGATTGATTAATTTTAATATTATTTAATTAAATAATAACAAACAATCTCACTATTGTGATCATTAATGGTCGCCGTTCAACTGTGAACAGTTGGCCGCTCTAGCTGAACTTTTGTCCTGGATCCGTCACTGCCTATATGATGTTTGAATAGAGATACATGGCTTTAATATCAAGCTGTTTTAACCGTGGTTTCAAACCGCACCAAATCGAAAAAAATGTTTTGGTTTGGTTTGATTTAGGAAATGAAATGGTTTTGTTTGATTTGGAAAATTTTCAAACCGTTTTAAATGGTTTGATCTGAAATTTTGCTACAAACTGTGTTCACCCCTAGCTCTAGTTGCAAGGCATGATACAATCAAATTACTAATAGCTCTACCGGGTAAAAAAGATTGAAAATATATTAGTAGGATGTAAAATCAATATTCTTAAGAGCCTGTTTGATGTAGGTAGTTTTTGAAAAATAATGAGAAATTTTGAGTTTTTGGAAGAATGCGTGGTTAAAAAGTGATTGGAAAAGTGTGAAAAGTGGTGAGTTCTATATAAATATGTGTGGTTGAAATTGAATTTGAGGAAAATTTGGGAATTTTTGTATAGGAGCAAAGCTCTAGATGTAGAATTGGAAGAAGATATGTTTGTAGAACAACCAAAAAGTTTCTACTCAAACTCCAAATTTGATCAAGTTCGCAAATTAATCAAAAAAAAAAAGAAGCAACTGTATAGATTGAAGTAGGCTCTAATGGCTTAAGCAGAATAGATGGTTATCTATGAGCAAATAACTTAAGGAGGAGTGACAATGAATATACATTTTATGTTAGAACACATAATAACATTTTGAGAATTTATTTGTAAGTTGACCATTTGCTTATTATAGAAAGCAAAAGGGAGAAAATTGATTCATTGGCTCAAGAACTACAAAAATAACTTGAGATGACAAACTTGGAAGTATTTCCTTGGTGTTGAGGTTTATCAGAATGAAGATGGGGTATTCATTTCACAGCAAAAGTATGTTTCTATTGATATTTTGAAGAAGCTCGAAATGCAGGATTGCAAACCAGTTGATACATCAGTTGCAATGAATACCAACTTTTTAAAGCATGATGGATATTATCCTACAAATGAAAATAACTACAGAAGTCTTGTGGGAAGTTTTGCAACAAGTTTACTGTTATGCCTTATTACTAGTATCTCACCAGTGCGATGCACGGATTTGATCATTTTTAATATAATTACTTGAGTCAAAGAATAATATTTATTACATTTGTATATATAGTCTAATTCCAGTAATGAAATTGACAATAATAAACATGTTATATTACAATATCGTACAATTTATCGACGAATCAATATCTGCTATCAAAATCGGTTCACGCTCGAGATATCGTTTGTACGATATAACATTATATAATTTATATTCATCATTTTCCTGAACAGCGCTTGAAGCTAATCGGCTCGAACTAAATGTTGCTTCTACATGATCGTTGTATGTTAACTGGACAAAAATAAAGATTAAAAAAAATGAATGAAAGATGGAAATTTAATACATACTGTTTTATATATTAAGATTAAGATATAGATGAAGACACCATTTAATTTCTCGATAGCTAGCATTAATTTTGACATCAACCTCATTCATTTACAAACTGTTTCTTCTTAATGCGTGACCAAATCTGAAATTCTTGTATTGGTGATACTTCAAATGATTTTTAGCATAAGTTTTCTTAAAAAATGATTTTTTGAAGGGATTTTCTTAAAAAGTGATTAATTTGAACAAATTCTAGCAATATTATTTATATTTAAATATATTGATCCCATTTTTTAATTTCCAATGTAAGAAATTTATATAGAATATCACACATTCTACCAATAAAAAAATTTACACGTAAATCCAAAAAGATTAATTACTTTTTAACCTCACATTCTTCAAAATTTGCTATTACAAATCAAGTTATTTTGAATTAATGAGTCTCAAACAGGGACATAGTCCAGAATACAATAAAAAATTTGGATCTTAATAATTGTCTTCATTTCGTTCAAATAACAAGCTCCTATAAAAAAGAAGGCTAATTTCAATGGACATAGGGTTTGATAAATGTAGGCTACACTGTCAAGTATTATTAATTCCACGGTGCCTAAGTCTAATTGAGTATGTATTTTCAAAAAAAATTCAGATTGAAAGCAATGATTATTAAGTATGAACTGCTTATACATGTACTGACACTTCTTATTATTTCAATGACTGTACATACATTAAATTGATGCATTTATGTTTCGAGGTAAAATGTCTGGTTGTAAAGTGTAGAGAAAATGTGTATCGTTAAAGAATAGCTTGAGAAATTGTGTTATTTGTAAATTGATTTATAAATTGTAACGATTGTGTTAAAAACAAAAGCTAAAATATTTTATAATATCTAAATACAAAGATGAGGTCGCCCTCTTTTAAATAAATAACATGAATTCTTATTTCAATATGATAATGTTTTTAGGACAAATATTTGACACTAATAATTTATTTATTCACATTCTATTTGACTTACATTTTTTCTTTTTTCTTAATTTTTAATTACAATTTTCAAGAAGATTATAATGTATTTGGGAGAGTAGATAATTTAAAAGATATAACTCCCTCCGTCCCATAAAGATAGTCCCTTACCCATTTTCATACAGATTAAGAAATGTCATTTAATGTTGTTGAAAAAAAAAGTTTTACAATCTTTTTTCCTAATATGCTCCTAATAATTTTTGTAGTTTTCTACAAAATTGAAAGAGTATAAATTTATTTAGACTAATAAAAAAAACATTAAATAAGGACAAAATAGGACATAAAATATTAATTTCACTCTTAAAAAAGAAAGTTGACTATCTTTTTGGGACGGACGAAAAAAGAATAGTGGACTATTTTTCTGGGACGAAGGAAGCAGAATATATAATGAGTGTGTAATTATATCCTCATTTAGTTATTTACCTATGTTTCGCAAACGTAAATTTTTTTTTTTAAACAACATAATTTTTCAAATAATTTTTTAATCACACATGTTTTTTCTATCCACTTCTCAACCATATATTTTACCTCAAAAATATAAAAAAATTGTTTTAAATAAAAAACAATGTCAGAAATCAACAGTTTGACATTCTAATAAATGTGTTGTACAATGCATGATTAGGCTTACAACTGTACCTCATAAATTTCATAGGTTTTAGGTTTGAATCTTGAAGTAAAAGGGTATTTTTGCACTTATGAAAGTAATGTTTAAATTCCTTCATTTTTCAAGACGTGAGCAATATTTTATGTTTCGAGAACTGTGTAAATTTGAATACTATTTGAAAACTTGCAAGTTACAAAATCCAATGAACATTTAAGGAGCAATTGTAATTTCATTTCGGAAAGGAAAAAAATAATTAAAAAAAATATTTCCAAAAATAGCAAGTTGAAATGGGCGGGAAAATGATTTGACGGCTATTTTACTTTAATAAATAATATAGAAGATATAGATATGAAGTGCTTGCCACCTCGGATACGTGGCTTTCGACCGAAGCTCCATACTCCATGTCATCAAAGTGCAGGCATCCTACTGAAGCGAGTTTCTACATTCACTCTTGGGAACTTTAACCTCAAGGAATATCTTACATACTTCTATGATTGATTGACTAGACATCTCTGCAGTAGACTCCTAAAAGTCAAATAAATAGACTACTGCTCACAAAATAGACCACACTATATGTCTACTTGTCATAAGCATTTAATGCCATTCAGTCTAGGATTGATGGAGTGACAACTAGAGAAGACTTCAACAGTCAGGATGAGACCACGTGTCTCTTCATTAACGATCACCACTCTACCTTTACTCTTGTAAAAGTCACATTTTGTTTGAAGGTGATACAACTTTTCACACTCAAAGTAATCATGGTCTCTTAATTTGTTCTTACATTTTCCCGTATTCGACCCCCTTTTAGCTGAAGTGGCTCACATCTTTGCACTTTCGACACCCATAAATTGTGTTCAAAGTATATTGACTTGAACATCGGAGTGCTCATAGCCGCCTCTACCCCCACTGGTATAGACCACATGCTCTAACATTTTGTCCAAGTGTGAAGGACAAAGCTACGTGGACGTGAGAGAAAACGGGATTTGTTGGCCACGTCACCCATACAAAATTCAAGGCCAACACTTAGTCACTTACCATCCAGATTCATGACTAATCCATCTCAAAGTCATTTTGCTGTAGGTAAAAGAGTCCTCAAATACATAGAAGGAACTATCAGCCATGGAATCAAGTTTGAAAGTGGAGTTGGATCAGATTTTTTTGGATATTTAGACAATGATTGGGCTGGTTTTACTAATGATACAAAGTGCTGGTTCTATTGATGATATGAAGAGCACTACTGCATTTTTTTTTTTTACACACTTGGATCAGGTGCATTTTGTTGGAATTCAAATAAGCAAGAAGTGGTGGCTCAATTACTGTAGAATCAGTATATATGGCAGCATCATCAACTGTATATCAAGCTATTTGGCTGAGGAAAATATTAAGTACTTTGGATCAAGTTCAGGTTAATCCAACTACTATATGTAATAGAATACATTAAAATGTTCTAAGCGTTAAACAAGAATAAGAAAAGAACCTTTTTGCTTTTCCAATGTTTTCCCATTGTGTTCTTCTATTCTATGTTCATTAAAACTAAGCTACCTTTAGAATTTGCTCTGTTTTCCTCTATTCTTAAAGATGAGATGAAAAGCTACCTGTTTTTTTTCCCCTACTTTCATTCGCTTGAAAGAAAGAATTCTATTGGTTTTTCATATGCTTCCATACAACTGAACTGAAAGCTATTGGAATATTTTGTATATAGTGACGCCAAAGAAATATATGAAATCCGTGCCAACAAATTGACGGAATAACGACACGAAAAATAAGAAGAACGAAAACATAGACAAAGTCAAGACAAGGCAAGTGTTGAACACTTTATCCTTAAGTCAAATTTGCCCCGTAAATGTGCCAACATGTTATGGAAATCGACTCCCAAGATACAACGGCTTCAACTTGTATTTGTAGCACTCCAAAACAAAAGTACAACGAACCAGAATTTCGACTTATGTACTCCAAAAGGAAATGAACAAGAAACAATCAAAATAATACAACAAAAATGCAAGAATTTGATTTAGGAAGAGAGAAGAGAGTGAGAGTGATATTGCATATCATTGGTGTATTTTTGGGACACCCCAAGGGTCCTTTTTATAGAGCATGAATGGTTGTGGGCGAAGTGTTGTGAGTCAAATCATGCAATCCTTCCAAATCATGCAACTCTTCAAAAAGACACTTTTTCTCAGACAACCGTGTAACTACACAGCTTTATGCCAAACAGAAATTTAATTCTTTTGACGTGTGATCCCACGGTATTAAAACGGCGTGATCGCATAATATCGTGCGATCGCATGGACAAAATTTTGACCATATTTTTTGTCATTTTCTGTAATTTCTCATTCATCCGATATTGGTTTCGAGATGCCAAATATACCCTTTAATGCATGTAGAGAAATCTAAATTCTCTTTTGGGGGCAACGCCCCCGAACCCTCACGAGGAGCGCTGCCCCCTCGACCCATTGACCAGACAGGGCAGGTCGATCCCCGTTTGTGCGCTTCGAAGTGGCGAAGTGGCAAATAAATTTACCTAAACGGATTGAACCGAGTTTGAGTATTTGATCGAAATCGACACGAAGTCACTTTAGTTAATTTTCAATATTTAATCAACTTTTAGATTTATCGATTTATTAAATCAATATTCAACAAAAGCAAGTATTACTATGCTTTTCTTCTTTCATACACGTGGAAGCCAAGAATTTCCTATGGATTAGTTATTTCCATTTGAAAACTTCAACTGCTATTTATTTTTAGAACAACAAAATGCCATCTTCAGTTGAACTACTACAACATCACTTCACTTACTATATTAAAACAGGAAAAATATAAAATAGGCAGCTCGTTAGTCGTTTCTAATGACAACTTGGGCATAAGATCGACCGTTTCTTCATTTTGTGGTAGTGGGGAAGAAAATCAACCGCAGATGGTAAGCTAGGTTGCACCGACACTCTGTCGGAAGTCAGCGTGTCGTGTCTGACACCGACACTCTCCAACACGTGTCGGAGCTACACCATATATATCAAAATGAAAAAGGGGAAGGGGCGAAATGCATACAATTAAAAAAATGATAAATATAACTTATAAGTTTGTTTTTATTTGATATTTTCATTTTGATTCAATAAATATACAATGTGTTGTTTGTAAAAAGACTAAAATAATAATAAATTAAAAAAATTAATTTGCATGTCCCCAACATGTCGTGTCCTAACTTTTTTAAATAATCACGTGTCGACGTGTCCGTGTCGTGTCGTGTCGTATCCGTATTGCGTGTTAGTGTCTGTGCAACTTAGATGGTAAGTGGTAATTGGAGTTCCACCAGTTATAAATCGCACGAGTTTTACGTTTTTTCAATGGTTTTAATGAATTAATTAGAAAAAAGGATGTATATTATTATTGGGAAGTTTTTTCTGTGATAGTTCCTTAGCTAGGGATTTATGTCCATGAGCCAACCATGGGAACTTGAGAACTTTTGGACTAATTTGTTGTTTTTCCATGAATGAAAGCTGCAGAATTTCAAGAATTCAGGTAACGGGAAGTTTTACACTTTCGCATCCGTTTGGTAAAAGTTTTGTTTATAAATCGTCATATGTCGATATTTTATTGATTCTTTTTTTTAAAAATAAAAAATTGTGGAGAGGAATTTTTGACCAACCGAAATTGTTAACTTTTTCAAAGAATGAACCAACGAGATGATGGGGTTAATTTCACCAAAATATCACTCAAATTTCGGAGAAATGTCAAATATGTCATTAAATTTCAATCGTTACACAATTTGTCATTCAAGTTTCAATTGATTACTCAAAATGCCATTTGTTGACTTTTTTATCCAAAAATTGGCACAACAGTCCCTAATGTTTGAAAAAATCGATAAAATTGTCCTTAATATTTTATTTTGATATAAAAGTCCTTAAATTTTTGTCTGAATTAATTGGTCATTTTTTATTTAAATGACAAAATATTCTTAGTTTTTAATAGAAAATTTTACAATTGGGTAATAACATTTGGAAAAGTACAATTGGATATGTTCATAACTTTGTTTTTTATATTTAATTAACTAAAATTAGTAGATTAATTTTTTATTAGGATTTTATTGATCAAATGGTTAATATACATATAAATTTGTTTGTATAATGTAAAAATTATTATGAGATAAATTAAATTAATATGTGTTTGGAATATATATTTTTTTTAAAGAAATTGATTTTTTAAAACTGAAAATTATTTTCAGTTGAACTATAGCAGTCCACTTCACAAATTTGTCAAAGCCATTATCTTAAATTTATGGTTTGACTATCATTCATAAATGTAAACGAGGTAAAGAGAAGACAGAGTCACAGACAGATGGAGCACAATTGTAGACAATACCTTTTGAATGGTGCTCACTTATTTCTTCTAAGCCCATTTTAGGAAATGTTTGAATGGAGAATATCACTGCTTCTGCTTAAATGTTTGAATGGAGATTATCACTGCTTCTGCTTAAATGTTTTGAATGGAGATTATGACTGCTTCTGCTTATAGCCTTATAGTTAATACAAAGCTTCATCAATTGCTCTGATGTTTCATTCATGGCTACTTCTTCTTCATCTTTCATCTTACTGCTCAATTCAATAGCCTTTGATCTCATGCCTTCGCCCGTCTTCTCCAACGTCACCATCTTTATAGCCTTTGCCACCTCTTCTCCCTCAAATCGTCCACTGTCATTCCGCACGACTTCTATGGCGGCGCCATGCTCGACCATAAGTCTAGCATTTAAAGGCTGATCAACTTTCAAAGGCATGGCTATAACAGGAACACCAAAATAAATGCTTTCCACTATAGAATGTTGGGCTTAAATATAAGTTCCAGCCCATTTTAATTGTGAATTGAAAGGTGGAGGACTTTAGTGCAATTTCTAAAAAGTTAACCTACCTAACCTAATTAAATACACAAAAAGGAAAAAGAGAGAGTGGCTAGTTGTCTCCTTCTTTTTCAAAAACACGGACAGAGGTAGAGAAAATCCCTTACGCAGACAGAGGCTGAATACGCGCAGAGGAAGGAGGAAGAAGAAATTCTTTGGCCATTTTTCTACACATATTTACACAACAACAATGGAATAAAAGGTGCTATTTTTCTTGTTATATTTTGGAGAAGAAAGTGTTGATTATTGTGTATTCTTCTTCTTCAAGATTTGGGTTTCTCTAAGTATTATCTTAGAATGGTTTAGGTGCCATTTAATCTCCATTATTGTTGTTGTTGTTGGGGTTCCATCTATTGTATTAGATGATGTATGTTTTGGGTGCCAAGATTAATTCTTGAAGGTGTGTATTGGTTACTTCTAGATTTAGGGCAAAAATCTAGGAAGGAAATATTGTATTACTATTATTTGGTAATAGTGGAATTGTCGGTTTGCCCCGTCGATTTTCCCTTCTCATTGGAGGGTTTTACGACGTTAAATAATTATTGGTGTTATCGCTTTGGTATTTATAATTTCGATATTCTATTGTTTGGATTGACTTGATTGAGTTGTTCATTTCCTATTTTAATCACACGAAGTTTGAGGGGAAAGTTTGGCGTTTGCTACTTGTGTTGGCAATTCCGTTTTGTGGTCCGAATTTTTCCCCAACAGTGGTATCAGAGCTTGTGTTAGATTGTGTGGATTAAAATGGATGATCCAGTTGGTTGTGCTATGATTAGACTCACTAATCATAATTGGGTAACTTGGAAGCCTAGGATGGAGGATATCCTTTATTGCAAGGATTTGCATGACCCCGTTGAGGGTGACACGGCTAAACCGAATGATATGTCAGACAGTGATTGGACCAAACAGAATAGAAAGACTATCGGAACTATAAGACAGTGGGTGGATAACAGTGTGTTTCATCATGTTGCACAGGAAACTGACGCACATACATTGTGGTCGAAATTGGAGTCTATGTTTGAGAAAAAGACTGCATCTAGGAAGTCTTTTCTGATTAGAGACTTGGTCAACATGAAATACAAAGATGGCATGGGTGTGACAGAGCACTTGAACAATTTCCAGAATATTGTAAATCAGTTGACTACTATGGGTATGAAATTAGAAGATGAATTGCAGGCTTTGTTACTTTTGAGTTCTTTGCCAGACAGTTGGGAGACATTTGTTGTGACTATCAGTAATTCTGCTCCCGATGGCGTTTTGACTATGGAGTCTGTTAAAGACAGTATGCAGAATGAGGAATCAAGAAGAAAGTCCTCAGGTGTACATGCAGGGTCAAATCATGCACATGCTCTTGTTGTAGAGGACAGGGGGAGAAATAAAAATAGATGGCAGAAAGGTCGCAGCAAGTCAAGAGGTCGGTCGAAATCAAAAGATAAAAAGTCAGCTTGCTATCATTGTGGTAATGTGGGTCACATTAAAAGAAATTGTCGGATTTGGTTGAGAGAACAAAGGAAAGGTAGCAATCAGAAGAAGGAAGATGAAAAGAACACTACAGCTATTGTTTCTACCAGTGATGAAGTACTTTCTTGTGTAGATGGTCATTGCCTACATGTGGGTGATCCTAGTACTGAGTGGATTGTTGATAGTGGTGCTTCCTACCATGTTTGTTCGAACATGGACTTGTTTGCAAATTACACAACTGGTGATTTTGGTATTTCAAAGATGGGAAATACTAGCCAATCTAAAATTATTGGGATTGGTGATATTTACTTGCAAACAGAACTTGGCTACTCCTTGATACTGAATGATGTGAGGCATATTGCTGATATGCGCCTCAATCTAATTTCAGTTATGGCTCTTGACAGACAGGGTTATTATAGCAGATTCGGTGATTTGAATTGGAAATTGTCAAAGGGCACTTTGATTGTTGCCAAAGGAAAAGCTTGTTGCACGCTTTACAAGACTTATGCAAAAGCTTGTAAAAATGAGGTGAATGTTGTTGAAGATACTTCTCCTGATTTATGGCACAAGAGGCTTGGTCACATGAGTGAAAAAGGTTTGCAGGTTCTGGCTAAGAAGACATCTATTCCCTTAGTCAAAGGTATGTCGTTAAACAAATGTGATCATTGTTTATATGGTAAACAGCACAGAGTTTCTTTTAGTGGTTCATTTAAAAGAAAACATGATATTTTAGAACTTGTGCATTCTGATGTGTGCTCTCCTAGCGATGTAGCTTCTTTGGGTGGAAATAAGTATTTCCTCACATTTGTTGATGATGCTTCTAGGAAGCTTTGGGTTTATATGTTGAAATCTAAAGATCAGGTATTTAAGAGTTTTCAACAGTTTCATGCCATGGTAGAACGAGAAACAGGTAAGCCATTGAAATGTCTCAGAACAGATAATGGTGGAGAATACACTTCACATGAGTTCAGGGATTATTGCTCAAACTTTGGGATTCGACATGAGTTTACAGAAGCAGGTACTCCTCAACATAATGGTGTGGCAGAAAGAATTAACCGTACCATTCTTGACAGAGTTAGATGCATGTTGAAGACAGCCAAGCTACCAAAAATGTTTTGGGGTGAAGCAGTTCAGATTGCTTGCTATTTGATCAATAGATCTCCATCTGTTCCTTTGGACTTTGATATTCCAGAAAGAGTTTGGACAGGAAAATATGTTTCCTACTCTCATCTGAAGGTGTTTGGGTGCAAAGCTTTTGTGCACGTGCCTAAGGAACAAAGATCGAAGCTTGATGATAGAGCTACTCCTTGTATATTTCTCAGCTATGGTGATGAACAGTTTGGGTACAAATTTTGGGATCCAGAGAAAGAGAAGATTGTGAGAAGCAGAGATGTGGTCTTTCATGAAGACCAAACCATTGAAGATTTGGATAAATTGGAGCAGCCTAGAGTGACTGCAGCTGTTCCTGATCTCGCATCTACTAGCACTTCAACATCACAGCCTATTGTTGAAGAGAATTTAGCTCCTATTGATGAGAATGTTCATGACATTGCTCATGATGATATACTAGCCGATGAGAATGCTAATGAGGGGGAGCAAATACCTGAGACAGAAGAAGATGAAGAAGCACATGTCAGAAGATCTACCAGAGATCACAGGCCATCTACTAGGTATCCTACTTCTGACTATATTTTGCTTACTACTGATGGAGAGCCAGAAAGTTTTTCTGAGGCACAGTCTAATAGGGATAAAATTCAGTGGATGAAAGCAATGACAGAAGAGATGAATTCCTTGAGGAAGAATGATACTTATGACTTGGTGAATCTTCCTAAGGGCAGAAAAGCATTGAGAAATAAATGGGTATATAAAATCAAACGGGAAGGCAATGGTGATTTGATGAAGTACAAAGCTCGTTTGGTTGTTAAAGGCTTTGGGCAGAAATATGGTGTTGATTTTGATGAGATTTTCTCTCCTGTTGTGAAAATGACATCCATCAGAGTTGTTTTGGGGTTAGCAGCCAGTCTAGACCTAGAAATGGAGCAACTTGATGTGAAGACTGCCTTCCTACATGGTGACTTGGAGGAAGAGATTTATATGTTTCAACCAGAGGGTTTTGAACAAAAGGGGAAAGAACACCTTGTATGCAAATTGAAGAAAAGTTTGTATGGACTCAAGCAAGCACCAAGACAGTGGTATAAAAAGTTTGATGCTTTTATGGCCAGCCAGGAATACACAAGGACGACTGCAGATTCTTGTGTTTATATCAGATCTTTTCCAGGTGACAAATTTATTATTTTACTGCTTTATGTTGATGATATGCTTATAGTTGGCCAGGATGTGGGGTTGATCAAGAAATTGAAAGAAGCCTTACATAAGTCATTTGATATGAAAGATTTGGGGCCGGGTAAACAGATATTGGGCATGGAGATAATTCGAGACAGAAAATCTAAGAGGTTGTGGTTATCACAAGAAAAATATATTGAACGAGTTCTTGAAAGGTTCAGTATGAAAGGAGCTAAATCAGTTAGCTCACCTCTTGGGGGTCACCTCAAACTTACCAAAAGATCTTGTCCTTCAACGAGTGAAGAGAAGAAGAAGATGGAAGTAGTACCCTATTCTTCAGCAGTTGGTAGTTTGATGTATGCTATGGTATGTACTCGTCCAGATATTGCACATGCAGTTGGTGTGGTAAGCAGATTTCTGTCTAATCCGGGCAAAGATCATTGGGAAGCAGTAAAATGGATTATGCGGTATCTCAGGGGAACTTCTACTTTGTGTTTGGGCTTCGGGGGAGCTCAGCCAGTTTTGACAGCGTATACAGATGCAGATATGGCAGGAGATCTTGACAACAGAAAGTCTACATCTGGGTATTTGTTTACTTTTGCAGGGGGAGCTGTTTCTTGGCAGTCAAGATTGCAAAAATGTGTGGCTTTGTCTACAACTGAGGCTGAGTATATTGCAGTTACTGAAGCAGGTAAAGAGATGATATGGATGAGAAAGTTTCTTGAGGAGCTCAACGTGAAGCAAGGTGAGTACGTCATTTATTGTGATAGTCAGAGTGCTCTTGAGCTAAGTAAGAATTCTACTTTCCATTCTCGTACTAAACACATTGATGTGAGGTATCATTGGATACGTGGAGCAGTTGATGAGAAATTAATGCAGTTGGAAAAGATTCATACCGATAAGAATATTGCTGATATGTTGACCAAGATTGTTACCAAGCAGAAGCTTGAGTTTTGTGCTGAGCAGGCCGGGATGGATTCCAAGTGACTGGAGTCTTGTGGTGTACCTCCCTCATGGGCTGGAGGGGGAGATTGTTGGGCTTAAATATAAGTTCCAGCCCATTTTAATTGTGAATTGAAAGGTGGAGGACTTTAGTGCAATTTCTAAAAAGTTAACCTACCTAACCTAATTAAATACACAAAAAGGAAAAAGAGAGAGTGGCTAGTTGTCTCCTTCTTTTTCAAAAACACGGACAGAGGTAGAGAAAATCCCTTACGCAGACAGAGGCTGAATACGCGCAGAGGAAGGAGGAAGAAGAAATTCTTTGGCCATTTTTCTACACATATTTACACAACAACAATGGAATAAAAGGTGCTATTTTTCTTGTTATATTTTGGAGAAGAAAGTGTTGATTATTGTGTATTCTTCTTCTTCAAGATTTGGGTTTCTCTAAGTATTATCTTAGAATGGTTTAGGTGCCATTTAATCTCCATTATTGTTGTTGTTGTTGGGGTTCCATCTATTGTATTAGATGATGTATGTTTTGGGTGCCAAGATTAATTCTTGAAGGTGTGTATTGGTTACTTCTAGATTTAGGGCAAAAATCTAGGAAGGAAATATTGTATTACTATTATTTGGTAATAGTGGAATTGTCGGTTTGCCCCGTCGATTTTCCCTTCTCATTGGAGGGTTTTACGACGTTAAATAATTATTGGTGTTATCGCTTTGGTATTTATAATTTCGATATTCTATTGTTTGGATTGACTTGATTGAGTTGTTCATTTCCTATTTTAATCACACGAAGTTTGAGGGGAAAGTTTGGCGTTTGCTACTTGTGTTGGCAATTCCGTTTTGTGGACTGAATTTTTTCCCCAACATAGAACTCCATCCACAATGACTCACAAAACCACCAATACTTGGATGTGCCAAGATTTTAGCCTGTGGTGCCCATCCCTGCAAAATCATACCTCTCTCTTTCATCCTTTCAAGAAATCCCTCTGGTAATGTTTCTTCTATTCTTGTGGTATTCTCAACAGGAAATCTAACAACCCATATGAAGTTAACATCACAAAGCTCTAATCCCTTTGCCATCTCTTCAATCTGCTCATTGGACAAGTAATTTTCACTACCAAAGGAAATGAACACGGTCGAGAACTGTTTTTTCTTGCTTAGCCACTGCATGATCTCTGAATATTCTTCTTCAGTATCAGGTTGTGGAACAAGTGGTCCAGCAGTTACCACATTTTTTTGGCACAAGGTAGAAAGATAATCAATATACTTACCCTCAATTGCCCTGCAGCTATTCATCAAAACGATGTCACAAGATCGTTTGTAGTTCCCAAAAGCAAAATCTTCACCTGCATCTTTAATGATTGATCTGAAGTTCCAATTGATTCGTTCACAGTCTCTTAGATATATTTCCTGGTAAGGGAAAGCAGCATTCCCATATGTGAATTCATGATGGTAAAAAGTATACATAATTGCTCCTGCAGATGAAAAATGAACTGCAGGAATGCCTAGTGATGAAGAAAGCGCAGCAGACCATGGCTGGAAAACATCGTATAACAGCAAGTCTGGCTTTAGAGTGCTGATAATGTCTGAAAAGTTGGAGCTTGACATTTGAAAGGCCTGTAGGAGCTTTGGCAAAAGATTGGGTGGCACGGTTTTAGTCGTGTGGTAGTGAGGAGGAAGTTCTGTCCATGACGGTAAATGGAGTTCTACTAGATCGATCGAGTTATTAAAGGAGTTTTTTTCAATGGCTTTGCTGATTGAACTAAGATTGATAGCTGTAGAACAGAAGTATATTTGGAAGTTTTTCTGCAATAGTTTCTTGGCTAGCTCAAGGTAGGGGGATATATGACCATGAGCCAACCATGGAAACATTAGTACTCTTGGATTAATTTGTTCCGTCTCCATGAATAAAATCCTAACTCCTTAAGACTCTTTTTCCTCTTTCTGTATAGAAAGCTGATTATGAAAGGCTCTTATTGAGTTGAAAGAGAGAGAAATGAAAAAGTCAAGAAAGATGCAAATATAATAATAGTAAGAATAAGAATTTAAGCTATATCTCATTGCTGACATCAATAGGTAGATTGTTCTTTATTTATGTTTTCCACGGTCTGCAGGCCTTTGTTTGAAGTTTTCAACATCTCATTCGGAACAAAAGAAATAGTTTCTTTAAACTGAACTACCAGACTTGTACAGAACATTATTCATTATTCAATAATAACTAAGCTATCCTGCACCTGCTCTGTTGAGTCTTTTATTGTTAGCATTACTTGCTTATCGTTCCAAGGAAATTTTTTTTTCCTAAATTATAAAAGAATTTGAATCGAATGTTGGATGAGTCAAGATATAATTACTGGCATACTGTTTCTTCATGGTGGGAACTGACCGTAGGGTTTGTTTTCAGTCATTCTCTAGTTATTCCATTATTGTTCTGAAATTCTGGAACTTTGGATTATGAAAAGAGAGTGGAGATTTTTATAAATTGGAGATAATGTTTTGAAGTTCCCAAACTTTTGATTATGGAAAGAGAGTAGAAATTTGTGTAAATTGGAAAAAAAAATTGGTGTATTTTGGAGAGAAGAGGCTGGGGAGGAGTGACAGATGAAGCAAGATAGACAACAGGACATACGAAATGATTTATTTTAATGTGAGTAGCGAAGAAACTTCATACGGTCATGATAAGGCCTGAGACGGTCCCAGATAACACTGCCACCGCTTATACTTGATACATAGCTGCAATAGCTGCTCTGATGTTTCATTAATGTTTACTTCGTCGTCTTTCCTCTTATTGCTCAATTCATGAGCCTTCAACACATCATGCCTTCTCCACTCTTCTTCTCTACGACTACCTTATCTATTGCGTTTGCTGCATCTTCTTTCTTAAAAAGTCCACTCTCGACCACTAGCTTAGCATGCTGATCACATTTCAAAGACGTGGCTACAACATGAACACCAAAATCATTTGAAGTTTCAGAAAACCAAATCTTCCAATTCATTCTTTCAAAGTCCTGTAGATATAGTGCCTCATTTGGGGAAGTAGCATTTCCACATTTGAACTCATGATGGTAAGAAAACACATTATTGCTCCTTCAACGGAAAAAATGCACGGTAGGAATGTTGAGAATTAGAAATCCTAATCTATTTTACTGAGAGATATCAATTAGCACAAAGAAGAAATACACACAAGATTTATAAATGTTCTGTGAAATTACGTCTTCTTTCGTCGTGCAGTAATTCACCATGCACACAGCACACCTATCTTGTGTAATCTCTATTTCTCTCTTTCATGATGATCAGTAATTCACCATGCACACAGCACACCTATCTTGTGTAATCTCTATTTCTCTCTTTCATGATGATAATTTAAAAGCCTAATCACGGCTTCCTAATTATAAGATAAATTAGGAAAAAATCAAATTTGAAAGAAAAGGACACAAATCCCTAAACTGTCCTTATTGAAATTCCTAAACGATAAGCATACCGGCCTAGGAGCGGCAATAATTAGGCTCCACAACTTAACAAGGAGTACCAAGTGAAGAAGCAATTGTGGCTGAACATGGTTGGAAACCATCATGTAATAGCAAATCATGCTGCAGAGTACCCACAGTCTGAAAAAGTAGAGCTTGACATTTTAAAGGCCTCCAAGTGCAAGAGCTTTAGCGAAAGATGAGGCCGAGCATTTCTTTTTTGTGTGGTAATGAAAAGGAATATCAAGCCATGATAGTTAATGGAGTTGTACTAGTTGTATTGACAAGTTTTTTCAATGAATTTACTGATTGAATAAAGTTCGAATGCTGTAGAACAGAATTATATCTACAAGTTTCTCGGTTAATTCATGGGAACATCTCAATTCTTAGACTACTAGGTTGTCCCTCCATTGATGAAAATATGAAATCCCTTCCTCTAATCCTCTCTATACTCTTTCCCTCAGTGAAGAAAGCTGGAAATGGCAGATTCATTAACTCAAGAAAGAGGCCACATATAAGAGGAGATCATGATTTCACATGTGTTAATTAATTTAGTAATCAATCAATGTTTATTTTAATTTTTCTATAATTTAAGTAGCAGACTTGTACAAAATTTATGTGCTTCATTATTTTTTATTTTTAATGACAGCTAGCCCCATCAGCATGTAGCAACTTCCCATTCAAAAAGGTTAGTACAATAGGTGGAGTAGTTCAATTCCTTATAAACTCATTCAAACACGTTTTTTTGGCAAAGTGCAACTTTAGGCATATAGGGAGAAAATTGTTTTAAAGGACAGCCATTCTTCACAGTTGTATACAAGCTAGATTCATTTTTTCATTAAAAACACGACACATGCACAACTTGCAGTTGAACATAAGACTTGCATAATTACAAATTTCTTCTGGAGCAAGATGGAGAAAATTTTGATTTACAACAATAAATTGCATGTATACTTTGTCCTTTGAAATGCAATAAAAATATAGCACAACAGTGATTATCCCTTCTGCATATCGAAAATGATTCATTTATACTAGGATAAGTCAAGAAATCATTGCTTCTGCTTACCCTTGACACAAAGCTGAAATAGTTGCTCTGATGTTTCATTAATGGCTACTTCTTCTTCATCTTTCATCTTAATTCTCAATTCGTTAGCTTTCGACCTCATACCTTCTCCCATCTTCTCCAGGATCACCTGATGTATCGAGTTTGCCACGCCTTCTCTCTTGAACTGTCCACTGTCATCTCTTGGAACCTCCACACCGAAACCAGCCTCGACCACCAGCCTAGCATGTAGAGGCTGATCATATTTCAAAGGCATGGCTATTACTGGTACACCAAAATAAATACTCTCCATTACAGAACTCCATCCACAATGACTCAAGAAACCGCCAGTGCTTGGATGTGCCAAGATTTTAGCCTGAGGAGCCCATCCCTGCAGAATCATACCCCTCCCTTGAACCCTTTCAAGAAATCCCTCTGGTAGTGCTTCTTTTATAACGGTTGCCTCTCCTTCATGAAATCTAATTACCCATATAAAGTTAACATCAGAAAGTTCTAAGCCTCGTGCCATCTCTTCAATCTGCTTTCTGGACAAGTAGTTTTCACTACCAAAAGAGATAAACACGGTCGATAACTGATTTTTCTTGCTGAGCCATTGCATGATCTCTGAACAATCTTCTTCACTTTCAGGTTGCTTAACAAGTGGTCCAACAGCTAGAATTTTTCTCTGGCACAAGACAGATAATAAGTCAAGATACTTCCCCTCAATTCCCCTGCAGCTCTTAATCAAAACAACTTCACAAGATCGTTTGAAGCTACCAAAAGGAAATTCTTCACCTTCATCTTTAATTTCAAGTGGAAGGTCCACAATTTTTCTTTCATAATCCCGTAGATAGATTGCCTGATAAGGGAAAGTAGCAGTCCCATGTGTAGAGTAATGATAGTAAAAAGAAAACGCTGCTGCTCCTGAAGTGGCCAAATAAACTGCAGGAATACCTAGTGATGAAGCAAGTGTGGCAGCCCATGGTTGGAGTAAATCATATATGACCAAGTCAGGCTTTACGGATTTGATGATCTCTCCAAAGTTAGAGCGTGACTGTTTGAAAGCCTCGTGGAGCTTGGGCAGAAGATGAGGAGGCACGTTTCTGGTTGTGTGGTAATGTGGAGGAAGTTCAGGGCATGAGGGTAAATGGAGTTCGACTAGTTCTACTGAGGAATTACAGGAGTTATTTTCAATGAATTTACTGATTGAAGTTAGATTGATTGCTGTAGAGCAGAAATATATATGGAAGTTTTTCTGTGATAGTTTCTTGGCTAGCTCAAGAAAGGGGAATATATGACCATGAGCCAAATATGGGAACATAAGAATTCTAAATAGACCGGTTTGTTGTGTCTCCATTGTTGAATTTATATGTTGATAAACAACCCAGGAAAGCGAGCTCGGCTCAATCCGCAACACCACGAGAAACCACCCACAACACCGCCTCTAATAATGTCCTAGAAGAGTAGCTCCCAATTGAACCATCTCATTTCTTTATACCAACACGAAAAACCAGCCAACCACCACTGCTACAGCCCCCAAAAGAGCTGCCCAAGTAGAACTCACGTTTTGGGGGAGAAGGAGGCTGCTCAATGTTTCTCTAAAGTCAAATGAAGGCAAAAACACTATGATATAGGGTAACTGACAATTGGGTCAATTGACTCAATTCCAAGCCTAGTAATAAATGATTAATTAGACTCTATCCCCAATTAATTAAAGGATCATGCTATTTGAACCCACAGGATGTCACCATGTGTGTCACTCTCCTCACTTGGAGTGTGAGACCGCTAATTAATACATGAGGTCTCACACACTTCATGTAAAGGAGGTGACACATAGATAGAGTGATAAATTTAAGTATTCAAATAGCATTATTGTTAATTAATACCTTATTTTCAAACTATTTAGAATTTTACGTTATTTTTCCTTCTCTCCTCTCGCTCTCTCCCTACAATAGCGAAAAAGTAGCTCCTCAATCAAAATCTCCTCACGATCAGAACTTTCCCTCAAATTCTTGTTCTCTCTCTCAAAGATCTAATTCAAGCAAATCTCTACATCGATAACCAATTCACAAATTTCAATCAACATCCATAAATCACCCTTAAATCAGAAATGGGTTTGAAAATAGGCTATCAAAGATTTTGATTATTGAAATCACCATTTGAACTCGCCATTTTGCACTCGAAAACTCAGAATCGAAGCCTCTACGTTCGAAGAAATCCCAATAGCGTGTATAGAACTTCAAGCTTCTCCATCTGTCCAAGGTACCCTATATCTGTATAGTATGCAACTTAGTGAAGATCTAATTTTTTTCAACATTGGATACCGTCCAGTGATAATGTTGAATACACACGTCACCATTGAAAGCAATAAAAATGACGTCGAATTATGGGGACCAAGATTTTTGGAGTTTGGTTGCTGGGAAAACACAGGCCACATATTTGAGTGGTCGAGATTTGGGTTCCAAGTCTCCAACCCAAATTATTTGACTCAATCGCGATCACTTTGTAAGGGTAGTTGGTTGTCTACAATTACGGCAAGTGTAATATTTAGATTGCAATACAAAAATATTATACACATGGGAAATGCTTGAAACATTACAGCAACATCACAGAATGGACCAATGTATTATGACATGAAACACTGTATTATCAATTTGTATTACTATTAATTGGAAAGAATATACGCAGATGTGATGTTTCTTCCTCTCGAATCTTAAATGCAATGTAGTTATTACGCACAATGTAATAAAATAGTGTTGATATTACATGACATTACATCAAGAGTAATAAAATATATAACACAAGTTACACGAATTATTTTGACCGATTTTGTTGTAATCACATGTGATTATTTTTTATGGTGCATCATGTAAATGTGGTGGGATTTTTCCTTTTTCCATTCACATAGCAGACGCTTTGCACTCAATCGAATGACTCTTCAAAGATCTAGAGTTTCCCTTAATACAGTAGCAGATGAGAGCGAGAATAGTCACCAAAGAAGCTCCAACAACTATTCCTTCAAATAGAAAAAGAATATTTCAATGTTTGAAATGGTATTTTTGTGTTTGGATTTTGTGTTGGTATTTTGTAATATAATAGATTATTATAGTAGGTTTTAGAAGTTAAATTCCCTATTTGAAGTGTTGATTTGGTTATAAATTCTGGTTGTTCTTAGTTGAAATTGCATCAAATCTTTGTGCTGAATTTTTTATGAACATTATAATGCATTACTGAACATTACAACACAATATTACAAAGATTATGAACATTAAAAAGCATTACTGAACGTTATAACACAATATTACAAAGATTGTAATTTTACACAAAATACAATTACACAAAATAGTAGTAATAATATTACAAAACTGTGGTCGTAAATTACAACACATTATATAACATTACATAACGATAACTGTTACTAAATGACTGTAATATGTAACGTTACATAACATTACATGAATGTAACATTACATAACATTACAGAATGTAATTGCGTGAAAATATGGTGCTATTTGTCGGAAAAAGGTAGAAGCCGTGAACAGTCGGAAAGAAGGATGTCCAAACCACAATGTAGGAAGAAAATCATTGATTTATAGAAAATTATTGATAAATACAAATTTCCTAATTTAAATCCCTAAATAAAAGATATTACAATATTTAATGTTCATTATCCATTAATATTTTCTCTCACATCAAATCGGATATTTTTCTAAACTATAGAAATTGAAATGATAACAGCTCCTAAATATAAGGAATTTATCTTTAATAATGTCAATAAAAAAATATTACATTCTCTCTCATGAGAATATGTCATTTTTCTAAAGTTATGATAAGAAATCCAGTAATATTACAAATAGTTTGAAAGCCTGGTATTTTTTTAATTACAGGAGGTTACACTTAGATAGTTACATAATTTACCTCAACAAATGGTCAAGTCTACATAACAAATGGGCCTAATATTAGAGTGGTCCATGAGCAGTAAGTCCAATGAAATGCCACTTCCAAGTTCTAATGGTTCAACAAGTTGTGGTCGAGCACTCGATTTTGATCTCGCTCATGGTGTCATTTTTTCTCTCTTTCAATCTTCGGCCGAAACCTATGAAATGTAACATAAATCGATTTAACATCATTGTGCAGACTTATTGGGTATCAACAAAAAACCCGACATCCATGAATGAAAGTTGCAAATTTTCAAGAATTTAGATAAAGGGATGTTATACTTTGTAGATGCAGATGATGAAATTCTCCATTGTTATTCATCATGTAGTTGATAGGGATCAAAAAGTCGAAAAATCGGATATTTCTTTGACCATGTAAGACCTCTTCGATGCATCACCAGATATTTCTTATTGGTCAGCAGTTTCCATTTGAGGTCTTCGAGATCCATTTTATAGCAAGGAAAATGATACTTTCACCTAAAATATGTACCTCACATATGGCACTCCTCTCACATGGTTGTGGGGCCCACATGGGACCCACCACGTGGGCCCTAAACCTCATGTGAGAGAGATGTCAAATGTGAGGTCATTTTTGAGGTGATTGTATCATCTTCCTTGATGAGAGAAATATGAGGTCAGTTTTTCAATTTTTGTATTTGATGACACTCGTGTCAACACCTCTAGTTGAGAAAGTTTCGTCCTCAAGTCAAAGCTATTGCCTTTAACTCGGTAAATAAAATTGTCTTGAACATTAGCATACTTTCTCTTGGACAAGCGCCCATTTCAAATATGAATCAAATTTAAATTGCCTTGTTTTAGAAAATAGGTTATCATCTTGTAAGACCGAAGTAGATATTCTCTTGGTGCCATTCTCCTCCTATTGAAAAATCGACCCTGAATCTTTGTCGCTCCTCTAAAGGCAATGTCATCTATTTGTCATTGAAGGTCTTTAAGCTTCTTTAAACTCATGCTATGCGCCTACTTGTTTAGAATGGATTCTTCAGACATAAAATAAATCCAATATTGATTACGAGTAGTTGTTGGAATCTCTACTTGTATTGCACCATACAAGTACGTATGTGATATGAGGATCAAGGCCATCACTGACTTAAAAAAAAAAAAAAAAAAAAAATTGAGTTCAAATACTTGGACTGATCCACTTCTCAATTCAAATAAGAAAAACTGATTCGAATGGCTGAGTTTTTTTATCCACAACATTTTGGAAAGTTGGATCTTATCATCTTGGGGAATCAACTTGAAACTTACATTGTTGATATCGACTCTAAAGTTGCATTTCAAGAGTTGAAAGGTCTTAGTGATCTTGCAAAGAAGACGGTGCAGACAAAGAAAAATATTCATTTTCCTTTGGTTTATAAATTTTTTACTTTGGCTTTACTTCTACTAGTTGCCATTGCTAGTGTGGAAATAGTGTTTTATACAATGAATCTTGGAAGATAATTTGAGTAATCGAATGAGTGATGAGTGGATAAATAATCGTCTTATTGTTTATGTTGAAAACGCGTAAAGAACAGTTGTAAACAACTTTATTTGTATTTTTGTTTATTATTGAACTTTTTTACATTCTCGATTTTCGAGATTTTTGGCCCTCACTCTCCCAAAACCCTGGCTCCATCCCTTAATGTGATGTTCATCTCCTTCAAGAAAGTATTATACTTTCTTATGTTGTGGATGATATTCAATCTTTAAATTCAACATTTTCTCATTCTTGCAACTTCCTCCAACAATGAAGTCACAAACTTTGTCTTGAGAAGGAAATTTTGTGTTAAAATTGACATTCTGATCCAAGAATATTCATCCACATGGCCATCATAAAACCTAGGACGATTGAAAAGAGATACACCATAATCTTCATAATTGATTTCTTCGTCCTTCAATTTCTTGAGTCATATTTGACAATTGATAGGTCTTTCTATAGCTCTTTTGTATCATCTTCTTTGGCCTGTAAATTTCCTTCCAACATTGAATAGTAAAACCTCTATTAGATATTTATTTCCTTTTTAGTCTATGTTATTTTTTAAGAGTATGGATTGTTGATATATAAAATAGTTTGAAGGGCCAAGGACAAATCCATTTAATTTGCAGGGCTAGATTGAGGCCTAATTGAGTAAAGCTCATACTACCCACAATGAGTTAACATCAGAATACGCGTGCTCTGAACTCAGCGGTATCCGGGCACTTAGCATGGATGCTCCACCTTTAGTTTGGAGTTTACCAACCTGAACTCCAATACACTTCTTTAGAATAGCTCAACGATCATGCGGTACTAAACACGTAGCAAGTGAGCTACCTTCAGCCTCAAATTTTGGATAAAGCAGCAAGCTTCCTCCATACTTCTACAGGAAATGACTTGCACTCAATCAGCAAGTGTCACAAAATTGCGACTCACCATGTCTAAGGTTGGAGGGTCACCAAAATCTGAAAGTGGCAACTAGTAGTCATTATTTATCTTGAAAATTATGAAAGTTACCCTTTTTATCTACAGCAACTATCTAAATTTTGTCTATAAATAGGGAGTATTTTGTAACAAAGGGGTAGAAAAAATAGAATCCTCATATAGAAGCATTTGTAATCTTGTTTCAATTCCCAATTTTACTTCTCAAATATATGACTTGTTCTTCTTGAATAGAGAAACGGTTCATATCTGAATTTACCTTTTCAATCTCATTCTACACTTTCCCTACGAAAAGTTGACTAAAAATAACATGACATGCATTCATGCCATTTTTTGACGTCGACAATTTGGTGTTAGAAGGAGTGTCTCCCCCTAATACAAGGTTTTCCATTACCGAGCACAAGAAATTCCATATAGAAAAGGTGAAAACTCCTAAAAAAATCCATCAACCAAGCATATCGAAAATGATTAGCTTTTATTAGGATAAGTCAAGGTTTCATTGCTTCTGCTTACCCTTGACACAAAGCTGAAATAGTTTCTCTGCTGTTTCATTTATGGCTACTTCTTCTTCATCTTTCATCTTATTTCTCAATTCGTTAGCCTTTGACCTCATACCTTCTCCCATCTTCTCCAGAATCACCTTATGTATCGTGTTTGCCACTCCTTCTCTCTTGAACTGTCCACTCTCATCTCTTGGAACCTCCACACCGAAACCAGCCTCGACCACCAGCCTAGCATGTAGAGGCTGATCATATTTCAAAGGCGTGGCTATTACTGGTACACCAAAATAAATACTTTCCATTATAGAACTCCACCCACAATGACTCAAGAAACCGCCAGTACTTGGATGTGCCAAGATTTTAGCCTGAGGAGCCCACCCCTGCAGAATCATACCCCTCCCTTGAGCCCTTTCAAGAAATCCCTCTGGTAGTGCTTCTTTTATACTGATTGCCTCTCCTTCAGGAAATCTAATTACCCATATAAAGTTAACATCAGAAAGTTCTAAGCCTCGTGCCATCTCTTCAATCTGCTCTCTGGACAAGTAGTTTTCACTACCAAAAGAGATAAACACGGTCGATAACTGATTTTTCTTGCTGAGCAACTGCATGATCTCTGAATAATCTTCTTCACTGTCAGGTTGCTTAACAAGTGGTCCAACAGCTAGAATTTTTCTCTGGCACAACCCAGATAATAAGTCAAGATACTTCCCCTCAATTCCCCTGCAGCTCTTCATCAAAACAACTTCACAAGATCGTTTGAAGCAACCAAAAGGAAATTCTTCACCTCCATCTTTAATTTCTAGTAGAACGTCCAGAGTTATTCTCTCATAATCCCGTACATAGATTTCCTGATAAGGGAAATTAGCAGCCCCGTGTTTAGAGTAATGATGGTAAAAAGAACACGCTGCTGCTCCTGAAGTGGCCAAATAAACTGCAGGAATACCTAGTGATGAAGCAAGTGTGGCAGCCCATGGTTGGAAGAAATCATATATGACCAAGTCAGGCTTTATGGATTTGATGATCTCTCCAAAGCTAGAGCGCGATTGTTGGAATGCCTCATGGAGCTTCGGCATAAGATCAGGAGGCGCGTTTTTGGTTGTGTGGTAATGGGGAGGCAGTTCAGGCCATGAGGGTAAATGGAGTTGGACTAGTTCTACTGAGAAACCACAGGAGTTATTTTCAATGAATTTACTGATTGAAGTTAGATTGATTGATGTAGAACAGAAATATATGTGGAAGTTCTTCTTTGATAGTTTCATGGCTAGCTCAAGATAGGGGAATATATGACCATCAGCCAACCATGGGAACATAAGAACTCTAATTAGACTGGTTTGTTGTGTCTCCATGAATGAAAGTTGCAGAATTTCAAGAATTCAGATAAAGGGATGTTATAGTTCATAGATGTAGATTATGAAAATCTCCATTTTTATTCATCATTAAGTTGGTAGGGATGAAAAAAGTCAAGAAATTAGACAGCTTTGTACTTCTTTGACATTGTAAGAGCTCCTTGGTGGCATCTCCAGATATTTATTATTGGTTAGTGGTTAAATATTTCCATTTGAAAGTCTTCAAGGTCCATTTTAGAGCAAAACAAAACATCAATTTCAAATGAATAAGCATAAATTGGTAGATTCCAACAAAGAAAAAACAGACCCTTTCACAATTTTGTCCAAGCCAAACTCATGACATGATTGATAAACGTTGTCATTATTTTTTATTTCTTGATTGATTTTCATAAGCATTATTATTTATTTTATGATTCTTGACTGAATCTCATTCATAGATAAAGCAAAATTTGATTCATACAGGATTTCTAACTGAGCAAAAAACTCTCCAATGAGATTATTCCTTTAATGGCTAAAAGGTTCACTTTAATAGCCAATTTTGGGAAATGTTTGGATGAGCATTGTGACATGATGTACATTTATTGGATGATAAAAAAGCAAGTGGTGAGGTAGTTATTTTCATCATCCAATGAATGTGTGACATGTCACAAAATCACTTAAAAGTATCCCCAAAGCATGTCTTCCTAACTCAATATGAAAATTTGGAAGGGCTAGAAGTTACTGCTTCTGCTTATACTTGTTACAAAGCTGCAATAGCTGCACTGATGTTTCGTTCACGGATATTTCTTCTTCATCTTTCATCTTCTTGCTCAATTCGATAACCTTCGTCCTTACGGATTCACAAGTATTTTTCTCTACAACCACCTTATTTATGTTGGGAATTAGGACGCAACTAATCCCGCCCAGGATCGATGTGACACAAATAAATTGGACTGAGAAAATATAAATACGCAAAAATAAAATGCAAATACGAAACACAAAGATTTACGTGGTTCAGCAATTTGCCTACGTCCACGGATCCACACCAATATATTTCACTAACTCGAAAATGAGGAGTACAAAATACAACACTGTATTTTTATCTGCCTATGCAAAGGCTATTCTCTCCAACTCACTTTTCTCACTATTTTGTGAAATGCCTCTCTTGTGTTGCTCTCTACAAACACTCTTTGTTGTGGTGGTTTTAAGTTGCAAATGAGAGCCTCTATTTATAGGCAAGAATTAGGATGAATTGGGAATAAAATTCTTTCACCTAACTCCTCCACCTAATTCTTTCACCTAACTCATCCACCTACTAGTCTCCACTTACCAACAATCTCCCACTTGGAGACTAATGTGGCTTCACCTGAGACACCTCCTCCTTGAAACTCCTTGTGAAATATGGTGTGAGTCATTTCCTTTGTCTTCACTTCAGAAGACCAATTGAAGCTGAGCACAGCTCCAATTTTTCCTTTGTTACTGTCTTGGTCATCATGTCGGCTGGGTTCTTACTACCCTGGATCTTCTCTAGTGTTAATACTCCATCCTCCAAAAGAGACCTGATGAAATGATAACGGAGTCCAATGTGCTTGGTTCTAGAATGAAATGCTGAATTCTTTGCCAGATGTATCGCACTCTGACTATCACTGTGCAAAACATTCTTCTCCTGACTGAATCCCAATTCTGCCAACAAACCCTGTAACCAGATCATTTCTTTGCTAGCCTCGGTTACTGCCACGTACTCTGCTTCTGTAGTGGATAGAGCAACAATCTTCTGTATCTGCGAAATCCAGCTAACTGCAGTAGTACCTACTGTGAAAACATAACCAGTAGTACTTCGTCTGCGATCTACCTCGCCAGCAAAATCTGCATCTACAAAGCCTTGTAGAGTCACCTCGCCTCGTCCAAAGCATAAGCATCTATCAGTAGTTCCCCGTAGATATCTTAATATCCACTTTACTGCTTCCCAATGCTGCTTTCCTGGATTTGCCATAAACCTACTCACAACTCCCACTGCATGAGCAATATCTGGTCTGGTACAAACCATGGCATACATTAAACTTCCAATGGCTGAGGCATATGGTATTTTAGCCATGAAGTTTATCTCGTCCTCTGTCTTAGGACTCTGATCACTAGATAGACGGAAGTGATTAGCTAGTGGCGTGCTGACAGCCTTCGCACTGCACATGTTAAATCTCTGCAGAACTTGACTAATGTACTTGGCCTGAGATAACTGCAAGATACCCTTCTGCTTATCTCTGAAAATCCTCATTCCGAGAATCTGCTTCGCTGTACCCAAGTCCTTCATTTCGAATTCTGCTGACAGCTGCATCTTTAACTTCTTGATTTCGTCCATATCTGAGCCTGCTACTAACATATCATCGACATAAAGTAGCAAAATTATATAACTGGACTCGAATCTCCTGAAGTAGCAACAATGGTCAGCATTACATTTGAAGTAGCCATTTTTCTGCATAAATCCGTCGAACTTCTTGTACCACTGTCTCGGGGCTTGCTTTAAGCCATACAGGCTCTTCTTCAATTTGCAAACGAGCTTCTCCTTTCCTTTGACTGAGAAGCCTTCTGGCTGCTGCATATATATTTCCTCCTCAAGGTCACCATGGAGGAAAGCAGTTTTCACATCTAACTGCTCCAAGTGCAAACCCTCTGCTGCAACAATACTCAAGACTGATCTGATTGTTGTCAGCTTCACAACTGGCGAAAATATTTCCGTGTAGTCAATTCCTTCTTTCTGCTGGAAACCTTTGACCACCAACCTCGCCTTGTATCTCTTTGATCCATCATATTCCTCCTTGATTCTGTACACCCACTTATTGTGTAGAGCTCTCTTTCCTGTAGGTAACTCGGCTAGTTCCCAAGTCTGGTTAGAGATGAGAGATTTTATCTCGTCTTTCATCGCAAGCTCCCACTTGCCAGAATCACCGACCTGACATGCCTCATGATAGCATTCAGGTTCACCTGCATCAGTAAGTAACATGTAACTCATGTACTTTCTATTTGGAACATGAGGTCTGGTTGACCTTCTAAGAACAGGGACTGGAGACTGTGATGCATCAGTCTCTAGAACAGGCTCCTGTAACTGCAGATCCTCCTCTATCTGCTGCGACGTACTACTTTCTGGAGCATCATCCAACTCAACATATGTTGGATCATCATGTACTGTGTCATCGGACTGCACTGCATTTCTGTCCTTGTACATAACCTTCTCGTTGAATATGACATCCCTGCTTCTAATGACCTTTCTGTTCTGGTCATCCCATAAGCGGTATCCGAACTCATCTCCGCCATATCCAATGAATGTGCACTTTAGTGATTTGGGGTCTAGCTTGCCCCTTGCCTGATCACTAATATGTGCATATGCGACACATCCAAAAACTTTCAAGTGGGAAAGTTTTATTTCTTTTCTGCTCCATACTTCCTCCGGTATCCTGTACTCCAACGGTACCGAGGGTCCTCGATTGATCAAGTACACCGCTGTGTTGACTGCTTCTGCCCAAAACTGTTTGGGCAAGCCTGCATGTAACCTCATGCTTCTGGCTCTCTCCGTTAATGTCCGGTTCATACGTTCTGCAACTCCATTTTGCTGTGGAGTCCCTGGCAACGTCCTCTCCATTTTGATGCCATTCTGGTAACAGAACTTCTTGAACGCCATATCCGTATATTCTCCTCCGTTGTCGGACCTCAGCTTCTTTACTCGCAATCCTGTTTCATTTTCCACCATGGCTTTCCACTTCTTGAACACATCGAATACTTCGGACTTGTGTCTCAAGAAATAAACCCACACTTTTCTCGAGTGGTCATCAATGAAAGTCACAAAGTATGACTTTCCGCCAATAGATGAAACTGCGGTTGGTCCCCAGACGTCTGTATGGACTAACTCAAGTTTCTCTTGCTTCCGAGTTCTGCCACTAGTGTTGAAACTCACCCTGGTCTGCTTCCCAAAGATGCAACTCTCGCATAAGTCTATATCAGTAGACTGAAGCTCTGGTAGTTTCCCCTTTGCATGCATATACTTGAGTCCCTTCTGACTCATATGCCCAAGTCTCTGGTGCCACAAGTTTGGGCCCTCCTTGCTTTCAGCAACTGCAATTGTCACACAAGCATCCGTCGTTGTGTAAAGGGTGCCAGTATCCTTGCCTCGAGCGATAATCATGGCGCCCTTGGTGATCTTCCAGTTATCACCAGAGAAGGTGGTGACATGTCCTTCTCCCGACAATTGCTTGACGGAGATCAAGTTCTTCCTCAATTCTGGAATATGTCTCACGTCCTTCAGCTTCCACACAGATCCATTGATCTTGATCTGTACATCACCTTTTCCGACCACGCCACACGGTTGATCATTACCGAGATATACTCTGCCAAAATCACCCCGCGTATAGTTTACAAAAAACTCCTTGTTTGAGGTAGCATGAAAAGATGCTCCGGAATCAATCACCCAGTATTCCGTTTTTCTCTCCAAAGAGCATATCAAAGCATCGTCCGCTTCCTCTTCCACAACATTAACCTCCGTCCTGTTCTCCTTTTCTTTTGGAGGTGTTGGACACTGGTTTGTGTAATGACCGGTCTTTCCACACTTCCAACATTCCACAACCTTTGTCTTGTTAGGATTGTTTGGATTTCTGGACCTCGATCTACCACTTCTGAATTTGCCGTTGCCCCGCCCATTTCCTCTGTTAAAATTCCTGCCTCTGCTTTCCACGTTCAACGCCGATCCTGAAGTTGAGACACCTTCTGACTGTCGTCTGATCTCCTCCGTTAAGATCATGCTTACGACATCATCGAACTTCAATTTTGACTTTCCGGCAGAGCCACTAATTGCTGTGACTGTACCATTCCAGCTGTCTGGCAACTGCCCAAGAATCAACAGAGCTCGAACTTCATCACTAAAAGTGATTTCGACTGTGTTTAGCTGGTCCGTCACTTCATTGAATTCATTTAGGTGCTCCCCAAATCTTCCGCCTTCGGCCATCTTCATATTGAACAACTTTTTAATTAAGTGGACTTTATTTGCTGCAGATGGCTGTTCGTACATGCTAGAGAGGGCTGCCATGAGAGACTCTGTCGTCTTCTCATTTTTTATGTTGAAGGCCACTGACTTTGACAACGTCAGCCTGATTGTGCCGAGTGCTTTTCGATCAAGCAACTCCCAATCCCCCTGGCTTATATCTTCTGGCTTTTCTTTTAGTGGCTTGTATAGATCCTTCTGGTACAAATAGTCCTCCATTTGCATTTTCCAAAATCCAAAATTTGAACCATCAAATTTATCAATTTTGGATATTTTCTCATCTGTCGACATTGCTCCCACTCGATCACAAAACAGTCTAAAGAAATCTTTTCTGATGTGGAAGATCAGTCAAAGCTGCAACCACAGAGCATACTAAGAATTTCAAAAGATTTTAATGAGCCAAGGCTCTGATACCAATTGTTGGGAATTAGGACGCAACTAATCCCGCCCAGGATCGATGTGACACAAATAAATTGGACTGAGAAAATATAAATACGCAAAAATAAAATGCAAATACGAAACACAAAGATTTACGTGGTTCAGCAATTTGCCTACGTCCACGGATCCACACCAATATATTTCACTAACTCGAAAATGAGGAGTACAAAATACAACACTGTATTTTTATCTGCCTATGCAAAGGCTATTCTCTCCAACTCACTTTTCTCACTATTTTGTGAAATGCCTCTCTTGTGTTGCTCTCTACAAACACTCTTTGTTGTGGTGGTTTTAAGTTGCAAATGAGAGCCTCTATTTATAGGCAAGAATTAGGATGAATTGGGAATAAAATTCTTTCACCTAACTCCTCCACCTACTAGTCTCCACCTAATTCTTTCACCTAACTCATCCACCTACTAGTCTCCACTTACCAACAATTTATTGCTTTCGCCACCTCTTCTCCGGTGAACCATCTGCCATCATCCCTCACAACCTCCACGGCTGCGCCACTCTCAACCACTTGCCTAGAATTTAAAGGCTGATCAATTTTCAATGGCACGGCTACAACAGGAACACCAAAAATAAATGCTTTCCACTATAGAACTCCATCCACAATGACTCACAAAACCACCAATACTTGGATGTGCTAGAATTTTAGTCTGTGGCGCCCATCCGTCGACGATCATACCACTCTCTTTCACCCTCTCAAGAAATCCCTCCGGTAGCGTTTCTTCGATTCTTATTGTATTTCCTATAGGAAATCTAATAACCCATATGAAGTTAACATCACAAAGCTCCAATCCCCTTGCCATCTCTTCAATCTGCTCCTTGGACAAGTAGCTTTCACTACCAAAGGAAATATATACGGTCGAGAACTGTTTCTTCTTGCTTAGCCAATCCATGATCTCTGAGTAATCTTCTTCACTGACAAGTTGTGTAACGATTGGTCCAACAGTCACCATTTTTTTCTGGCACAAGGTAGACAAATAATCAATATATTTACCCTCAATTGCCCTGCAGCTATTCATCAAAACAATGTCACAAGATCGTTTGATGTTCCCTAAAGAAAAATCTTCATCTGCATCTTTGATTATCGACCGATGCTCCCATCTGATTCTTTCATGGTCTCTTATATATATTGCTTCATAAGGGAAAGTATCATTCCCATATGTGGATTCATGATGGTAAAATGTATACATTATTGCTCCTGCAGTTGAAAAATGAACTGCTGGAACACCTATTGATGAAGCAATTGTGGCAGACCATGGTTGGAAACAGTCATACAATAGCAAATCAGGCTTTAGAGTATTGATAATGTCTGAAAAGTTGGAGCTTGACATTTGAAAGGCCTGAAGGAGCTTTGGAAAGAGAGCAGGTGGCACGTTTTTCGTCGTGTGATAACGCGGAGGAAGTTCCGGCCATGATGGTAAATGGAGTTCGACTAGTTGTATTGAGATATCCAAGTGGTTATTTTCAATGGTTTTGCTGATTGAATCAAGATTGATTGCTGTAGAACAGAAGTATATATGGAAGTTTTTCAGCGATAGTCTCTTGGCTAATTCGAGATAAGGAAAAATATGACCCTGAGCCAACCATGGAAACATTAGAATTCTGAGACTACCAGGTTGTCTCTCCATGAATGAAATCCCTCTCTCTCTCAACTCTCTCGTTTCCTCTGCAAAGAAAGCTGAAAATTGCACTCTTATTTTGAAATAAGGAATAATAAAGTCAAGAAAGAGCCAAACACAAGAAGATTTCAAGGCCATTGCCGGTATCACAAGTGATTTTGTAGTTTAATTTGAAAATAACAAGTTTTGTTTTGTCTTAGAGAATAGAAATAACCTATCGTCTAATGGGAATCCTCCTCTTAAATTAAATGAAGCATTATTATTTTATATATTGTAAAACGATTACACACAAACATTTATAAAAAGCAAAAACCCTAGTGATGAAGATCAAAGTAGAGATAGAGATAGAAATAGAACACAAGTATAGTTTAAATATGTATTTAAAAAAGTTTTTAGAACGTTTATATAAAAGATAATCAATTTGTATGGTCATCACACTTAAATCAAAGTTTTATTTTCAATGTAGTTTCGTTATCCGGGACCATATAAGCAGGGGCGAATCCAGGAAATTGATCCAGCACGAGCGAATTTGATTGAATACGAGCGGACACTACAAGGTAAGTGGAAAAAAAAAATTTAACACCAAAATTACAAGATAAAATGAAAAATTTGGCGGATCCAGCACGAGCGACCGAACGCCCTCGTACTAAGCTGGATCCGCCCCTACATATAAGCCTTCGATGTTGCAATCATTTTTTTTTAGGAGTGTCTACCGTGCTATCCCTTGTGCTCCTTATTATGCATATAAAAACCAATGAGTTTTTGTGGATTAGTTGCAGAACTTTTTTATTTTTTGAATTTTCATAAAGATTTCGCCCACTTGATCAGATGATATTCTTGGGAATAAATTACAAATTCAGTTGATGTCACGTGATCAATTTCAATATCTTGTTCATAAAAGAAAGGTCAATCTTATTGGTATGAATTCAACCATATGATGTTATCCAAGGTCCAGTACATACGCCTGACTAAAACAAGAGATTAACCTGAAGTATAAAGTTTCAGCTACCTTGCCGGAGTCAAGGGCTCTCAGTCGGGGAGAAATGATAGAGCTCAAGATAGAGATAAAGATAAAGTTAGGACAAGAGTATATTTGAGCAACCGTTCAGTTAAAAAAAAATGGTTTATAATACAATATCTCAAATCATTTTTTAATCACACGCATTTTCTCTCCAATTTTCAATCACTATTTTTTACATCCAAAACATAAATAAATCAATTTATGTTGGATATTGGTTTAATAAATCAAGAAATTGATTAAGTGTTGAAAAATCAACTAAAATCACTTAGTGTCAACTTTGGCCAAATATTCATACACGACCTAATCCATTTAAGCAAATTAGTTTTCCACTTTGTGCTTCGGGGCGCGGAAGGGTCAAGGGGGGCAGCGCTAGAATTTTTGACCATGTGAACAGACTATGCGATTGCATGATAGTCTAAACAGTTGTGTCTTTTCAAAGTAATGCATAGTTTGGTTCCATACCACTTC
Organism: Ligustrum vulgare; assembly: GCA_963555705.1. Lineage (NCBI taxonomy): Eukaryota > Viridiplantae > Streptophyta > Magnoliopsida > Lamiales > Oleaceae > Ligustrum > Ligustrum vulgare. The sequence continues at coordinate 49,468,655 of OY743184.1, read as the reverse complement.
GTCCATAATCCTTCATTATCTATAAATAGGACCCTTGAGATGTCTTATTCCTCACACCGATGATATGCAAACATAATATCATTCTCTCCTCTTCTAATATACAAAATTCTTATATTTTTGTTGCGTAATTTTGATTTTTGTTTTTCATTTTCATTTTGGAGTACAAAACCACATTTTGGTTCGCTGCGCTTATGTTTTGAGGTGCTATAAATACAAGTGGGAGTCGTTGTATCTTGGGAATTGATTACCATAAATATTAGGTACCGTTGCGAGGCAAATTCTACTTAAGGACAAAATATTCAACACTTGCATCGACTTTACTTCTTTTTCTTCTCTTTTCTTTTTCTTGTTTCCTTGTCATTACTCTATCCATTTGTCAGCAAGGATTTCATATAATTATTTTGTTTCTTTGGCGTCACTATACACAAAATATTCTAACAATTTATAAATCAAACCGTGTTACCAAACAGAGATTTAAATATGATTTTAAAATTAAAGTTCGATTCAAGTTATGTTATTTAGATACGAATAAATTAGATTAATAAGTTTTAACATTTTTATAAAGTTTCATAGTATTAGAAATTAGTTTAATTCAGTTTCTTTCTCCATAGATAAAGGGCTCATTCATTATATTATATTTCTGTTTGGTAGAAATTAAAATCAAATTTTTAAATGGGCTAATTACTGTAACAGACATCGAAGTTTCAAAAAAAATTCAAAATGGACATTGAAGTCAGTTCCTTACCCAAACGAATACTGAAGTTTCAAAAAAAATTCAAAATGGACACTGAAGTTCGTTTTTTACCCAAACGGACACCAAAGTTTCAATCTTTTACTATGTTGGACACTCTATTAGTGTAGTCAAGGTTTTTGTTCACATGTCAAGGTTAAATGATGAGTTGACATCCACAATTTAAATACGATGACACGTGGACTATGTTGCATTTTTAAAACTCGAATTTCTCCAATAAAATATAAAAAAGAGGTCGTGTTTATTTAAATGTGTTAAATTCAATATTAATTGTCAAATATATTAACTTGAATATTATTTGCAATAGATTGCAATTGGATGTTTCTATATCGAATAACACATACAAACATGAAAGCACTACATTGATATAATCACTATATAAAAATAATATTCATATCTAATTTTACAGCTAAAAGCATCGATCTCATGTTCTTATTTAGAATTTGAGTAATGTTATTTCAATGTAATACTTTCATATTTGTATGTGTTATTCGATATAGAACATCCAATTAGCAATCTTTGACAAATAATACTCAAGCTAATAGATGGACAACTTAATATATTTGATAATTAATATTGAATTTAACACATTTAAATAAACACGGCCTCTATTTTTATATATTTTATTGGTGAAATTCGGGTTTTGAAAATGTAACATAGTACATGTGTCATCCTATTTAAACAGTGGATGACAACTCATCACTTAACCTTGCCATGTGGACTCAAACCTTAATTACACTAAGAGAGTGTCCAACATAGTAAGAGATCGAAAATTTCGGTGTCCAATTGGGTAAGGAACGAACTTTAGTGCCCATTTTGAAATTCTTTTGAAACTTCAATATTCGTTTGGTAAGAAACGAACTTCAGTGTCAATTTTGAATTTTTTTTTAAAACTTTAGTGTCCGTTAGAGTAATTAACTCAATTTTTAGTAGATTTTGATTAAAGTTGAAGAGATGTATGGTTGAGAAATTATAGGTTCCACGAAATTTATGATTAAAATTGATTGCTGACTTTGATTAAATTAAAATTTAGATTTTATCTTATACCAAACTGGGTTTATATGAATAAAAAATTAAGTTCATTTTCCCATAATTACTTGGGCCCCTATCTTTTGTGGTTCTTTAATTAATCGTTAACAAATAGTAGGATCCTACGTCCCCTAATCTATAACGCTAACAAATTAAAAGATCAAACTACACCTAGAAGATCAGGACATGGTGCTGACGAGGAGTATCATAACCTTTTACTCATCTTGAATGTGGAATTGACACGTGACACAAAAAAATTATTACTGTTACATGTTAGTTCCACACACAAAATGCATAAGAATTAAAGTGTCATTTTGGATACCATATTCTTTCTTAAGAGGATTTCAACATCGCACACAGAGTATTTTCCTCTTGCTGCTTTATTATATGATTGGCTAGCATTTTTAAACCATTTATAAACATTAAAAAAGGTCAACTCAATTTGTAACTAGCATTCATTTTCATATATGTATAAACAAATTTGTGTGTAGTATGAGAAATTGTGTAAATTAAATTTTTTGTCTTTCTCATTTTAATTCAAACCACCGAACAAGGCCTAAAGATAAAGAAAGAACTTATTTGGACATGTTTGAAAATTAAGCCATTCTTTGGTCCAAACTATTTATTTAATTTGTCTCTTAAATTTATTTTCAATCACACAAATTTTGTAGCACCTATCACTTTTTAATCACTTTTAAATCACACATTTTTCAACAAATTCAAAAAAATTTCAAAAACTACCTATAACAATCATGCACTAAAAAAAACTTATTTTTGGACACAACCAACCGTGCCGACTTCAACATAAGAGCATATTTGGTCTCATACAATTTTTTTTAAATATTTTTCTCAAATTCATTTTCAACCACACATTTTTATGAAACCCACCATTTTTTCACATTTTTCAATCACTTTTGAGCCACACATTCTTCAAAAAACAAAAATTTTCAAAAAGCTACCTACATCAGTTTGGCTCAAAGTATACTGAATGAGTGTTTATGTGAGGAGAACGTTACTCCTATTAAGCTATTTGACAACTAATTACGACATTTCAGTTAAAATTATCTAACGGTCATAGTTTATATTATTAAAATTTTCAGGAAAAAATAAAATAAAAAAGATCATCTCCGACTCCCCCGTTTAGTAGCAACAAAAAGTTTAGTTTACTACGTTTTGATCACAAAAATACATACTGAATAAAAATTAAAAAAAAAAAAAAAATCGCTATCATGTTTATATAATGGAAGATGGTACCTTTTTCCTCTTCAAAAATATTCGAGTCCTTCAAAAGTTTCTTGTAATTTTCCTTCCAAAAATTGATATTTATTGGTGTAGAACCCCCTCTCCCACCCCCCACCCCAATGATTTTTTTATTGTGTGGTATGGAATCCGGCCTGTTGTGTACCATAGATTACTCCAAGTGTGAATGCATGATAAGACAAATATGAATACAAAAAAATTGTAGGTGTGTGAATGCAAGATAAGGCAAATATGAATACAAAATAATTGTAAGTGCAAATGCAAAATATAGGAAAATGTGAATGCATTCATTGTGTGTGTAGTGTGTGTGTATATATATAAAGTAGTATGAAAAATTGTGATTTTTTTTTTTTTTTTTTAAAGAATGTGTAATTTAGAATGAACATTCAAAAAAATGGATTTTACATACGGGTAAGTGATAAAATATTATGTCTTGTGGGTTAAACACCTATTTTTATAAATTGAGATGTATGGATGATTTTTTTGAGCGATTTTTAATTTTTTTGGTATATTTTATTTGTATTTTTTTTCATATACTTTTTGTAATGTTAAAGTAATTATGAAATGAAATATTTATTTAATATATCTAAATATCAAATATTGTATTAAGATAATTAGTACTAATTCTAATAGTAATATTCAAATAATGATATATAAATTTTGTGAATGTTTTTTTGCTATTAAGAAATTACAAAATTTGTATTTTCAATGAAATTAATAATAACTTGCTAAAATTATTGAAATCAGCATTCATTTATTTTTTAAATATATAAATTGACATTATCATTTAACAATTTTTTTAATAATATGGATTGGTTATGTTATTTTTAAATTTTATAAACAAAGTTACTGAACTAAGGCTAATATTTAAGAGTTAATACTTTGATTTTCTCTTTAATTAATAATATTTTGTTCAAGAATGAATAATACTATTATTTTTAATCATTCTTATTGTTAATAAATGTGTAAAGACTATATAGTATAAGAATTTTAGTTTAATTTTTTTAACTACTTGATTTTGTAAATAAAAGTATAATTTGTTGGTTACATACAAATATTTGTTGAGTTAAGATTAATCACACATTTATAATTATTGTTATTAAAGTTTTTGAATAAGAATTGGGAAAAGTATTAAATATGAGATGCAAATACAGAAATTATGAGAAATATATTTACACCTTCCACATGCATCTATATTTGTATCCTTAATATTATATCAAATATGATATACAATTATAAAACTAATAAATTTGCATTTTAATAACTCATAAAAATTATTAAAATAAATAGTCATTTATTATTTAAATATATAAATTGACATAAACTATTCAAATAATTTTTTAATAATTTAAATTAGTTATGTTAATTTTTAATAACTATTATAATAGAATATTTTTTATGTTGTGTATTGATTATGTATAACCATTAAATTTCATGAATACTTATCGTAATCGATATTGTGGATAACAACTTTCGTGTATCGTACGAGTAAAATACTAGTATCTATAATACTCTTGAAGATAATAAAAAAGAATATTCACCCATAAAAGTGCGATACATGAATTTACTGTTCATTAATTTCAACCAAACGACGTCATTTATGTGTGAGTGGGATGACGTCGTGGAAGAAAAAGATATTGACTGGAAGTTTCTACAATCTATCTATCTACCTGTCTTCCTCTTCTTATCTTCACCCATTTTAATCATCTTCCTGTTACAGTTGCTGTAATTGGTTTGTATATTTAGTTAATAGTTAGGCAGTAACGCCTCGAATTTCTAAGAACCCGAGTCGCCATTTCATCTCTTTAAAACTAATCCTTTAACGAAAAATATTGCGGAAATAAACTAAATTTTTCAACATCACGTTCATTTGGAAAATTTGTGATGGTAGCTCAAATTTAAATACATCTACTTGAAAACATTCCATAAAATTTTAAATCTCAACAATTTAACTTAAATAAGTTCAATAAACTAGACTTTCAAAATAACTTAAAATAAATGTTGTCAAATTGCCCATCATTCGTCTCCGCCTCCGAACTCTGCAAATGTTGTTAAAAACGGAGTGAGTATTTCAAAAGAAATATTCAGTAGACTCATCACCAATAATTAATTTACAAGATAATTGAACAAGTAATTATACAAATATTATAGTGACATTCTCTTCTTAGTCATAAGCATCATGAAATGAGTGCAATATGAACATACTCTTTTCTTGTTTATGCAAATAAAGTATATAAGTTATGACATGCATAACATAAATTTCTCTTCTTATCTCATAAGAGATTCTCTTTTCTTTTCTCATACAATTAAGCATATAAATCACATAAATCCACATAACACATGCAATTATAATATAAATAAATTAGTGGGGGCGAGTCTACCTTAATTTATCTTGAGTCACGTAAAAAGTGGAGCGGGAAGTAACCTCAATCTCTAAATTGTCCGTGCATTTCATCTAGCCAAAATAGGAAATAAGCCTTGAATTAGTAAATCGAAATTTTAAGGTTTTAAAATGAATTTAAAAGTTTGGTGATTAAATTGGAAAATATAAAATAATCGATTTGAAAAGTTTTGGGGCTGAATAAGAATTTTCAGAAACTTGGGTTGAAAATAAGGTATTTTAAAACTACAGGGACTGAAGTTAAATGATTTAAAAAATTAGGGGGACTGATTTGAGTAACAAAGAAACTGATCTTTAAAACATTTAAAAAACTTGGGACTGAATTGAAACTTTTGAAAAGATGTGGACTGAAGGGAAATTCTGCAAAATATCAAATTATAAACATAACCTCTCTCTCTCTCTCTCTCTCTCTCTCTCTCTCTCTCTCTCTCTCTCTCTCTCTCTCTCATAACAATCGCAATATAGAGATAGGCGGAGGGGAGAAGCTCCGCCCGTTCCAGCTAGTGCCGGCGTTATGCCGGCGGGGTGCCACCGTCGAGGCTAAAGGGGCAGAATTTGAAGCGGGTTTGGGGCAGAAAATCGAGGCTCGATTGGGCGATTTGGAGCTTGTTCCTGCGATATCCGGCTAGAGATTGGTCAAAGTCGAGGTAAGGTTCTGGGCTTTGTCTATTTCTTGGGTTTGAGTTTAATTTTGGGCTGATTGATGGGGATTTGGAGTTGCGCAGAGGCCATTTCGTGTGGTGGTTAGTGGTATAGGCGACGGTTAATGGAGATACTGGGTTGCTAGAGGTTTGATGTTGAGTATTGTGAGAGAGTGAGCTATGGAGGTGGTGGTGGTTCTGATTTTTTTTTTTTTTTTTGGTGTTGAGTGTTCGATTGGGTTGGTGCTCTTTTTGAAGGTAACGGTCGCAGTGGTGGTTGAGGTGGCTTGGAGCGGATGGAGTTGGTTTCCGGTGATTGCGTGGCGGTGTTGGTTTGACATTTTGGTGGCGTGCTGCAGTGGTGGTGCTTTGAGGTGGTGGTGAGCGGCCGGATTGTGGAATGGGGCGTTGTGAGCCTGCTTGCAGATAGTGTGTGTGCCAATGGTGATGGTGGTTCGAGGTTGGGTTAGAGGCTTAAGATTTTTTGAAATCGTCATGCTGTTGGTGCTAGAAGTTGAGGTTCTAGCATCAACCTGAGTCTTCCAGTGTAAAGGCTGAACTGAAGAAATTTGAGGGAGATGGAGATTTTCTTACCCAGACTTGTTGGCTGGATGCGTGAAGTGAGGAGGGAGGAATGAGAGTGATTTGAACAGTAGTGTTTAGGGCACAACTTTCTAGGTGGATGATAAGTGTTATATTAACGTTTATTTTATAATCTTATATTCTTGAATATGCCATAATGTGATTCTATCTAAGTATTATTAATGCATTTTATGTTTTATATTGTATAGGATCACAAAGGAAGAGAAAAGAAGGAAAAATGACCAAAATGCGATCAAAATGAAGTTTGGGGACTTAGGTGCAAATATATTTACGGCCGCAAGAAAAGGTGTTACGGCCGTAAGAAAATAAGGTTACGGCCGTGAAAGTGTCGTGAAGCAAGTTGAAAATAAGCAGAAACCACTTTACGGCCGTAAAGGAAAAGTTACGGCCGTAAATCAAAATGTTACGGCCGTAACTCCAATTTAAGAAAATATGCAGAAACTCAATTACGGCCGTAAAAGGAATGTTACGGCCGTAAATCTTCAAGTCAAAAATTTCCTTATTTCAATTCTTTCCATAATTTTGGATTTCTTGCTCCCAAAGTTAGGGCACGAAATTGAGGTTATAAAAAGGGAGTTTCATGACAAGAAAAAGAGACTATTATTATTGTGAAAGAGGCAAAACATTGAGGAAAATTGAGAGAAAAATATAGAGCATTCTTGGGAGATTTTCAAGCGCAAGAATATCAATAACGGTGGAATTCATGAAGCAACTTGAAGAATCTACCACAACAATGCTAGGCTAAATTCCATATCTTGTTCAAAGGGGAAGTTGTGTTAACTTGATTATGTTATTTTCTTTTCCTACAAATTAGTAGCGTGAATTTATTCCTTTATTTCAATTGTTGGATTATTATGTTTTGAATGTTCAATTGAGTTTATTTGATTAATAGTTTAATTTGGTCAATTGGATTATTGATCTTTGGATTCATGAATATGCTATGTTTAGATTCTTGATCCGTAATTGTCATTGAATCTTTACTTTAGTAGCAAATAAATCTCGTGCAGGTTTAGTAATAATTCAACTTGGATTGATTAATTCGAGTTTGTGTAATTAACGATCCAATTCAATCTATTCTTCTAAATTTTCATACTAGTTGTGCATTAAATCCTAAGAGCTTGTTTATGATTGTCCATGGCTAGAATTGGTTCAAAGAGCTTGTTTTGAATCAATACACATAAGGAAGAATTTAGATAATCAGAGCTTGTTGATTATTTATGATTGATAATTGAATTAGGGATAGAAACACGTTACAAGGAAAAGTATAACATTAATTAAGGACACAACCGAACCCGAGAACAAGATTTCCTCTCATATTATTTCTTTAGTCATATTTAATTGTTTATTTTTATGCATAGTTTTCATTCAAGCAATTCAAACAACAAACCCCCCATTCCATTCTAATTGATCGAACAACTAAAATTAGTTTCCGTTCCTCGTGGGATCGACCCTTACTCTCGCTACTACATTATTAATTAATATTTAACGAGTAAGGAATTATTTATTATTTTGGTGTATTGCGACACGCATCAAATTTTTGGCGCCGTTGTCGGGGAAGGTCAACCAATTTAGTTGTTTAGTTAATTAGAATTTTATTTTTTTTTCTCTGCATTTTATTTTATTAATTTTATTTTCACTTTATTTATATAATTTTTCAAAAAAAAAATAAAATAAAATAAATTCTTGCATGTCTACTTCTTACTTTTATGCGTAAAACTCGATCAACTAATTTTGAATTTTTTTATTTTGACCCAGAAATCGAGAGAACTTTTCAACAGCAAAGAAGAGTAGCACAACCAATGGCAGTAGCTAACAATAATCTGACTCTCAAGCAACTAGCTACCCCGGATGTTGCTCAACAACCGCTATGCATCACTTTTCCGACAGTGGAAGAAGGCAGAACTTTTGAGCTAAAATCCGGACTGATCCATCTTCTGCCAAATTTTCGAGGACATCCCGATGAGGACCCATACAGACACCTTAAAGAATTTCATATGGTATGCGACAGTATGAGGCCAACGGGCATTACCGAGGAGCAAATAAAAATGAGAGCTTTCCCATTCTCATTGAAGGATGCCGCCACAGACTGGCTTTATTGTCTGCCGTCTGGAACAGTCACTACTTGGAATGACATGAAGAGGCTTTTCTTGGAGAAGTACTTTCCTGTATCGAGAGCTAGAACGATCAGAAAGGAAATATGTGGGGTGCTCCAAAACAATGGTGAATCATTATATGAGTATTGGGAGCGCTTCAAAAAACTCATTTCGAGCTGCCCCCACCATCAGATGAATGAGCAACTCCTGGTGCAGTATTTCTACGAAGGCTTAGCACCGATGGATAGAAACATGATAGATGCCGCAAGTGGAGGAGCACTGATGGACAAGACGCCGGAACAAGCGCGAGCTTTAATCTCTAATATGGCAGAAAATACTCAGCAATTCAATTCAACCCGAGATTCCCAAGCCCGCCGAGTGAACGAGGTAAATAGTTCCAATATTGAAGGTCAATTATATGAACTGACGAATCTTGTTAAGCAGCTTGCTGTAGGGAACTCGAATCAGGTCAAAGCATGTGGAATCTGTTCGAACTTCGGACATGCAACGGATACATGTCCGGTGTTGCAAGAGGAGAATGGTGAACAGGTAAAGGCTGCAGAAGGGTTTCCATTTCAAAAACAACAATACAATCCGTACTCAAACACTTACAATCCTGGCTGGAGGGACCACCCGAACTTGAGCTATGGGAATAACAAACCTCCGGGTTTCGTCTCCAACAAGCCTCAAGGGAATTTTCAACAACAAGGAAATTTCCATCCATAGGGACAATATCAGCAAAAGCCACAATCATCAGGTATGTCTCTCGAAGAAATGATGAAAACTTTGGCCACTAACACTCTACAATTTCAACAGGATACCAAATCCAGCATTCAAAACCTGGAAAATCAAATGAGTCAAATGACCACAGCTATCAACAGTCTGAAAGCACAAACAGGAGGAAAGTTGTCATCTCAACCCGAGGTGAATCCGAAGAATGTAAGTGCAATTACTCTTCGAAGTGGAAAATAAATTGAGGCGCCACAATCAAAGCCAACCGCGAGTGAAGAGGAGGAGGTTGAAGAAAAAGAAGTCGAAAAGAAAAACAGCATTCCACAAAACTCTCAGGTAAAAACCGAACCTATTGTGAATGCGAAACTAACTCCACCGCCTTTTTCGAGCAGGTTAGCGAAGGCGACTAAGGAAAGCAAGGAGAAGGAAATTCTAGAAATGTTCAGAAAAGTGGAAATCAACATTCCACTGTTGGATGCAATCAAGCAAGTGCCCCGATACGCGAAGTTCTTAAAGGAGTTGTGCACCAACAAACGGAAGTTGATGGGAAATGAAATGGTAAGAATGGGGGAAAATGTGTCAGCACTCTTCCAAAGGAAACTGCCCCCAAAATGCAATGATCCAGGTATGTTCACTATACCATGCCAAATAGGTAACACTAAACTGGATCGTGCATTAATAGATTTAGGTGCATCTATAAATGTAATGCCTAGGTCTACATACAATGCATTAAAACTTGCAAATATGACTGAAACAAATGTTATTGTTCAACTAGCCAACCGTTCAAATGCTTATCCGGATGGGGTAGTTGATGACATTCTAGTGCAAGTAGGCGGGTTAGTATTTCCCGCAGATTTTTATGTATTGGACATGAATGATGACCACTGCCCCAACTCTACTCCTATTTTGTTAGGTAGACCATTTTTGAAAACATCTAAAACTAAGATAGATGTTAGTAGTGGCACACTTTCCATGGAATTTGATAATGAAATTGTTCAATTCAATATTTATGATTCCGTGAAATTTTTTGATAATGATCCTGTTTATTCTGTTAATGTGAATGACTCTTTAGTACAGGAAGTTCTCGATATTGGTGGAAATGAATGTCCAAAGTTATCGAAATCAGGTAAAATCTCATCCATCTCATTACCAGTCTCTGATGGACAATCTCTACCCCCTATTTTGCAGGCACTAATGAAGAATATGAAGAAGAAGTTGGTCTTTGGGAATCCACCTAATCCCGGTTGAATGAGAAATGACTCGGTCGAGCCAACGACAGTAAACAAAGGCGCTGCTCGGGAGGCAACCCGAGAGGGGAGTTTCTTTATCTCCTCACCTTTTTATTTTCGTATTTTCATTTTTGGTAAATTTTAGTTTACTTCGTCATTTCATACAAAAAAATAATAATAATAATTCAGAGGCAGCCTTACGGCCGTAAGACAAAACCTTACGGCCGTATCTCACTTTTTAATTTTTATCCAGAAACCACCTTACGGCCGTAAGCCACATCTTTACGGCCGTAATTGATTTTTTTTTTTTCAAAATCTTCAGAGGCCTGTTTACGGCCGTAATCCACCTATTTACGGCCGTAAACCCGGCGGTTTCATTTAAAAAAATAATAATAATAATAAAAATTATAAATATAAACAAGGCAACTTCGCAAGAATTTAAGATGCTGGAACTGATGCAGGCCTTCCAGACTCAGCTGAATGCTATGCTGGAAGATCAGCAACTCATGCTGGAAGAGCAGAGAGCCCTTCGGGGGGAGATTCGACAACTGCAGAAATCCCGGAACGATCAACCGCCACATTAGTCCGAGGGAGTTTTCTTTTCTTTTTCCCCTTTATTGTTTTACTTTTCAATGAGAACATTGTATTGTCTAAGTGTGGGGGGGAATTGAATTGACTATAAGCTTATTGTTTTTTATTTTCTTTCTGTAATCGAATCGTTATAATTCATTTTGAGCCAGCATCCTTTTTAGCTTTGTTCTCTACTTGTGTCACATATCTATGCACTTAGGCACTTTGATAGGAAGCAGCCCACTTTTGGTGCAATTTTTTGAAAAATCGTTGCATAATTGGATATAAATTGAGCACATAGAGATCATCTCGTCCAAAACCTCACAAATAGGTTGAAAATGAAAAGTAAAAAAAAATTGTCAAATATCTACAACCTAATCAACCCAACCTACAATAGACAGATTACCCTTTCATATATAACCTTGAATGTCCCAATTATTATACATTTGTGAGTAGTCATGGTTTGAATACTTTTAACCGTTATCCTCGACCAATGGACTTAGATTTGGAATGAAGATCAAGCAATGACCTATAACTCATAATTGGATGGGAAAAACACATGAAAACCATAATTTGTGAGCTTTTGATCCTAAGAGCTGTTTTTAATACTTATGAGTTCGTAATTCTTTGATGTGTGTCATGCATGGTTGGGTTATGCTTGGATGTACTTTCTTGTGCATACCGTTGTAACTTCTTGATTCAAGTGCAAATTATAGCAAAGGCAATAGGTTAAGCCAAATTTGACTTGCTAAAAGAGCCTACCTTACTACATAAACCATTAGAAGCCCGTTTGAGCCTTAGCCTTTCTTTGAAATTTCATGTCACGCTACAAGCCACGAATACCCTTTCTTTCGCATTATCTCTGTTTTGATTTGAACCCATAGAGAAGGGATTCGCAAGCTTTTGTTGATTGAGGATTGTGCTATGGCCTAAGTCCAAGAAGTTGAAATGGTTATCTTGTGTTGAGCAATGGTTGTGAAAAGGACTGAATTCAGGGGATTGCAATTCTACCTAGTGCCAATTGGTGACTGCGTAATAAAAAAAAAAAGTTGTAGTCTATACTCGAAAAAAAAAAAAAAAGAGAAAGAGAAAAAGCAATGAAAGGGAAGTTGGTCATGAAAACTAGTAGTTGAGGATGTCAAACACTCAACTTGTGAAAAAAAAAGAGAAAAGAAAAGAAAAGAAGAGATTCAAGTTTGAACAAAGTTGGGTAGCAAGAAACAATGAAGCTCATATTAAGGGATGAAGGAAGTAATGTCATCATGAATTGACTTGGTTTGCGAAGTTCCTTCTCAACTCAGCCTAAATATACCCTTTTATCCTACCTGACCCGAAACCCCGTTACAACCAAATAAAGACCTTAGCTTTGCACTTGTGTTATTGTTGGCTCCGGTTATGACAGTTAGGCAGTCTGTGGTACTAACTTATCCATGCAGAGAGCTGAGCGAAAATTCAACACCTTATACACTTTGTGCGAAGAGAGAAATATCTTGTGAGGGTGTTAAAACCCATTACATATACTTATGAGTGGTTTGAATTGCTTGGTCTAGGGTCGTGGTATGAATGTGGTCGGGGGTACTGTGTTGACTGAATTCACATCATGAACAACTCGGTTTATGAAACTGATTTCTTCTGGAATTGGGCGAAACTATTTTTCTTGTAGTCACTCATACATGGTTGGGATGTGAGCAAACACGAGAGGTGAAAGGAAACGAGCCATGATTGGGATGGGAAATAAAAGGCGTTGCATCTCTAGCACACACTAACACAATCCGATCATGCAATGGAACATTCTTGTTAAAGAAAAGTGGGTTGTGTTCGCTCAAAATAGTGTACTGCAAGCGCACGGGTCGCGTACAAGTAATAAAGTGGACTTTTTGAGTCCGGATTGTCGATCCCACGAGGAATGTATACTTAATTACACTTTAGTTAATTTAATCTTAACAAATAAAACACACAATTAAAAGATGGATTTTTGTAAATTCTAAATTAAAGAAACTAATTCTAAACCGAATTAAAATACGGAAAATGAAAGATAAAACATGGTTGGGATTCATGGTTTCATTTAACCGTCGCCTAATTAATTTCTCAACATGCAAATTAACAAATTACTCATTTACAATGTTAGACCCGATTTTCCAAGCTTAGCCAATTACCTCTCTCGAGTGAAATCAACCCTAATCAATTGGTCTAACCTACTATATCTCTATGTCGATTAAGGCCCAATCAATTGCATTAACGTTTTGTGAAAATAGCTCAATGGATCATCTAGGGTTTAAGGTATATCTCTATCCTTAACAAGAACCTAGAGCATTTGTTATTTGGTCTAAAATGCATAATATCTCTCGATTATCATACACTTCACAAAACACATATTTGGTGATCAAGCAAACACATGTAATAATCTCAATAACAAACACACATGAAATAAGCATTTAATCAAATAGCAAATATTAAAATTAATCCAAGCTAGGTTAAATTCATTCCATAAATCCCAACATGCAAAATTTAGCTAAACATGAGTTTGAGAATAAAAATAACAAGAAGCATTAAAAATAAAACCCGGAGTTTGAAGATTTTGAATTTTCATCGCTACTTGAGTTGCGTCCAGCCGCAGGCATGATCATTGCAGTCAGCATCACCAGCAACTTCCTGCTTCGCCCAACCTGCTCAGCTCTTTCATTTCCTAACTGTCTGAAATCAGCATAACCAGCAGCAAAATAATAGAACCAGCAAAAGTAGCAGCCCTCCAGCTACAATCAGTCTCCAGCAGCTTCTTTGACATTCCTCAGCAGCGTTCACAGGCATCCAGTCACAGCAAAACAGCTCCAGCAGCAGCATCAGCTTTCCAGCAAGTTTCTTGAATTCAGCAGCAGCTCTCTCTCTTCTCAGGCAGTCTGGTTTGCAGCAGCAGTCATCTCAGGCAGCATCAAAATTAGTTCCACCAGCTTCAATTCATTCCTCAGCAGCACCAGACTTTGTTAACCAGCAACTTCAATTTACAGCAGCATGAACCAGCAGCAGGTTTCTTATCTATCAGCAACAGCAAGCTCCCTTTCACAACAGCAATATAGCACAAGCAACCAGCTCTTCTTCAGCTTCAAACCAGCAGTAGTAAGCTGCTGTCACCAGCCTGCAATCCGTCTGGTTTTCACCTTTTCTTCACCAGCAATGGCAGCAACAGCAGACTCCACCGGTAGCAGGCTGCTCCTGTCACCAGCAACCTCCTTTCCGGTTTCACCCGTCTCTCCTCCTTTTCTCTGGTTTTCTTCCTCAGTTGAGCATCCAGATGCGTCCAGCTGCTTTCTTTTCTGCACTCAGCTGCCTAAGGCAGCTTCCCCCCTTGTCCAACCGTCTGCCCCTGTGTATATGTATATGCAAAAATGAGCACATCAGCCAGTTGTTGTCTCCACTCTTTTTAGCCCATGCTTCTTTGTCTCTCAGCAGCTTTTCTCCATCCCTCTCCCATCATTTCCAGCTCATCAGATTCCCAGCCACGTTCTCTTGTCTTATTCTTGCTAAAATTGCACTTTTGGTCCTTCAACTTTTGAGATGTTGCAATTAAGTCCTCAAACTTTTGATTTCTTTCAATTAGGTCCTTGGACATCAAATTTGCTTATCTTTTAGCTCAATTACACTCCAATCTTGTCCATTTGCTTTTCAATTGAGTTTGTACCTAATTTTACAAGATAAACACAATTTATAAGTAGATATTGCTCAATTTGTCAATTAAAGTGCTAATTTAGGAACTAAATAAGTGTGTAAAACGTACACTTATCAGGTTGCAATCTCAAGTCTCTAAATTGGAATCTATTGTTTGAATCCTATTCCTATCCTTGCAAATCTTTGTTCGAGGACGAACAATTGTTCAAGTGTGGGGGGATTTGATAAGTGTTATATTAACGTTTATTTTATACACTTATATCCTTGAATATGCCATAATGTGATTATATCTAAGTATTATTAATGCATTTTATGTTTTATATTGTATAGGATCACAAAGGAAGAGAAAAGAAGGAAAAAGGACCAAAATGCGATCAAAATGAAGTTTGGGGACTTAGGTGCAAATATATTTACGGCCGCAAGAAAAGGTGTTACGGTCGTAAGAAAATAAGGTTACGGCCGTGAAAGTGTCGTGAAGCAAGTTGAAAATAAGCAGAAACCACTTTACGGCCGTAAAGAAAAAGTTACGGCCGTAAATCAAAATGTTACGGCCGTAACTCCAATTTAAGGAAATATGCAGAAACTCAATTACGGCCGTAAAAGGAATGTTACGGCCGTAAATCTTCAAGTCAAAAATTTCCTTATTTCAATTCTTTCCATAATTTTGGATTTCTTACTCCCAAAGTTAGGGCACGAAATTGGGGTTATAAAAAGGGAGTTTCATGACAAGAAAAAGAGACTATTATTATTGTGAAAGAGGCAAAACATTGAGGAAAATTGAGAGAAAAATATAGAGCATTCTTGGGAGATTTTCAAGCGCAAGAATATCAATAACGGTGGAATTCATGAAGCAACTTGAAGAATCTACCACAACAATGCTAGGCTAAATTCCATATCTTGTTCAAAGGGGAAGTTGTGTTAACTTGATTATGTTATTTTCTTTTCCTACAAATTAGTAGCGTGAATTTATTCCTTTATTTCAATTGTTGGATTATTATGTTTTGAATGTTCAATTGAGTTTATTTGATTAATAGTTTAATTTGGCCAATTGGATTATTGATCGTTGGATTCATGAATATGCTATGTTTAGATTCTTGATCCGTAATTGTCATTGAATCTTTACTTTAGTAGCAAATAAATCTCGTGCAGGTTTAGTAATAATTCAACTTGGATTGATTAATTCGAGCTTGTGTAATTAACGATCCAATTCAATCTATTCTTCTAAATTTTCATACTAGTCGTGCATTAAATCCTAAGAGCTTGTTTATGATTGTCCATGGCTAGAATTGGTTCAAAGAGCTTGTTTTGAATCAATACACATAAGGAAGAATTTAGATAATCAGAGCTTGTTGATTATTTATGATTGATAATTGAATTAGGGATAGAAACACGTTACAAGGAAAAGTATAACATTAATTAAGGACACAACCGAACCCGAGAACAAGATTTCCTCTCATATTATTTCTTTAGTCATATTTAATTGTTTATTTTTATGCATAGTTTTCATTCAAGCAATTCAAACAACAAACCCCCCATTCCATTCTAATTGATCGAACAACTAAAATTAGTTTCCGTTCCTCGTGGGATCGACTCTTACTCTCGCTACTACATTATTAATTAATATTTAACGGGTAAGGAATTATTTATTATTTTGGTGCATTGCGACACGCATCAGTGGATAAGTGGGTCAAGATTTGGGCTCCAAGGAAAATTCTTAGTTGGACTTAATTGTGTTGGTTTAAAATGATCAAGAATTTAGACAACATAATTTTAGCCCCAAAATATTAAAATATTGGACTAATTAAATTGGACTCAATATTATAACAATTTGGATTCTAAAAATAATAAGGAATTTGATACTTTAAAATATTTTCAGATTTGGGCTTGATTTGGAACAAATTTAAATTCGTTTAATAATGGCTAGACGAACACGCTTCACATTTCAAAGTAAAAATTCGGGGTTAAATCTTATCGACACGTTTTTCGAGAAACGTGATTTTTACATTATTTAAAATTTCTCGGTCGCTACATAGGCAATTCGAGGGGCCTTGTCCTCCTCTGTGTAATCCCAGAAATTTGTAGAAACTCCAAACTGAATTCCATTGAAATGAACTGCAGAATATAAATAAATAGAAGGACTAACTCAGAAGCCTAGGCCTAGCACTAACCCACGACTTTCATAACTGTCCCACTAACATAACAGACTCAACTGCGGCCATCATGACTCCTTGAAATAAATCTGAATTCAATTAAAAAAAAAAAAAAACAAAGGAAATTTATGTAATCTATAATCTTTATACGGAACATATAGATTTAAATATGATTCTATTCAGGATCTTGACCATAAAAATTAATTACTGTAAATCATAAAACATACCAGAATCCATAGCGATAATGTTAAATAGTGATGAATTCCTGTTACAGCTTTAATTGAATCCCGAACAATAATTGATATGAAAGTCGCATTCTCTCCCTTAACCTAAACCTTTAGTTGTGTTTCATAAATTATGAACTACAATGATGGAATTTGAGTTCAGCATATATAGGATGAGAGAGGGGCCGAATTTCCTTATTGTCTTTTAATCTCAACCGTCCATCAAGATTGTAGTATTAATAGGAAATACTTCTAATTAAACCAGATTTCTATTAATTCAGCAGTTTACCTAATTAAACCAAGATATGTAATATGGACCACATAATGAGAAGATATTAATTTCTATTAGTCTCCCACTTGGTCCATATGACAATCCTATTTATGGTTTCATATAGGAATCATAAGGCGATCAAAAATTGCTGAATTAATAGACTTAAAAGGTTTATCATAATTATCTTAGTTAATTGAATCACTAATAAGAGTTATAGCGGTTCCATGTTAATTAAAGAACATGGTCCCTTCCATGTACTACTTATCAATAATCCAATCAACGAAGTGTATAGCGAAGCAATCATAATGGTCCTTGTAATGTCTTAATTAAAAGACTATTTCTGTCATTATTATCCATTTACATAATGTATACAAAAATGGAAATATAAAAATTCAGAATTTTCAATAATGAAATTTCAAAGTAACGTCAACATAAGAACACAGAGCAATCTACATACAAGAAAAGAAACTATTCTTTACAGTCAAGACTCATTGCGTCAGCATGCTACTTAAATGTCTTAGGCGATAACCCTTTAGTTAGTGGATTTGTGTAACCAATCACCTCAAGGTGATCAGTATGACTTAATGTGAGTATATGTTTCTTTGTTTCCTATAAGTGTCTCAACATTGTCTTAGCAGCTTTCCAAAGATCAATTCCTGGATTGCTATGATAACGGCTCAACATACCGACTGTAAAGCTAATGTTTGGCCTGATGCAAACCTGTGCATACATTAAGCTTCCTACCAGAGAAGCATAAGGAAACAAATTTCATTCGTTCATGTTCCAATTATGTTTGAGGACACTGGTTAGGCTGAATTTATCCCCCCTCTGAATTGGAACAACTGGATCGCATGACGCTATATTAAATCTTTCCAAAACTTTTGTGATATAGGCATTCTGAGACATTCCTAAAAATCTACGTGATCTATCATGAAAAATTTATATTCCAATCACGAATGATGCCTCTCCCATATCTTTCATTTCAAAGTTTTGGGAAGGAAAATCCTTAGTTTCCCGTAATAATCAAGGTCACTGCTGGCAATTAATATGTCATCAACATAAAAAACCAAAATTGTAAATTTACTCCCACTGATCTTTAGGTATATACATTGATCAACAATGTTTTTAGTAAACCCAAAAGAACTAATGGTATTGTGAAACTTAATATACCATTGTCATGAAGCTTACTTTAGTCCATATATTGACTTCTTTAACAAAACAGACCATGTTTTCCTTTCCATCTGTAATGAAGCCTTCTGACTGTGCAATGTAGACTTCTTCTTCCAAACTCCCATAAAGAAAAGCTGTTTTCACATCCATTTGATGTAGCTCTAAATCAAAATAAGCAACTAAAGCCATAATGATTCGTAATGAATCCTTTTTAGAAATTGGAGAGAAGGTTTCATTGAAATCGATGCCTTCTTCCTGATTAAACTCCTTTGGCTACAAGTCTGGCTTTATATCGTTCGATATTACCATGAGAGTCACATTTGGTTTTAAAAATCCATTGACAACCGACTTTCTTGTGCCCTTCCGGTAATTCAATCAAATCTCAGACTTCATTAGGAGCCACCGATTTCATCTCCTCAAACATGACATCGATCCGTTTTTCAGATTCTTCACATTTAATGGCTTGTGAGTACATAACCGGATCTTTTCTCATCCCTATGTTAAATTTAGATTTTTGTAAGTACAACATGTAATCATCCGAAATAGCATATTTCTTGGGTCTTTGGGATTCCTTAATGCTACTTCTGTTGCTGCATTTACATTTGGTTCAATGACGACAATCTCATTATGGAGTTCAGATTATTGACATTTTGTTCTACATCGTTGATTGGATTAACAACATTAGGCCAAACTATGTCATTTGAAATTCATGGTAAAGGAATTGGTACCTGAATCTCTTGAATAATCACGTCTTTAACTTTATCACTCCTACTGACTTCGCCATTCTCAATGAATTTAGCATTACCGGTTTCTACAATTCTCGTACTATGATTAGGACAGTAAAACTTATACCCTTTTGATTTTTCTGGATATCCAATAAAATAACCACTAATGATTTTTGGGTCCAGTTTTTTTTTCTTGTAGATTATAAATGCGTACCTCCACTGGGCAGCCACATACATGCAAATGCCTTAAACTTGGTTTTCATTATTCGGAACCCAATTTAAGATATACACAGCGGTCCTAAGGGCATGCATCCACAACGATATGGGTAAATTAGCATTACTCATCATACTCCTAACCTTTTCATAAATGTGCGATTGCGTCTTTCAGCTACATCATTTTGTCAAGGAGAACCCGGCATTGTGTATTGAGTAAAAATTCCTAACTTTTCTAAGAGTTTTAGCAAAAGGATTAAGACGTTGTCCAGATTCATCATATTTTCCATACTATTCACACCCCTATCAGATCTAATAATTTTCACCTTTTTACCTAATGGTCTCTCAACTTCAGTAATTTAAATTTCTACATCATTTATAGATTGAGATTTGTCATGCAAAGGTAAATAGAACAATAACGTGAAAAGTCGTCAATAAAGGTGATGAAATATTTTTCTCCACTAATTGATGGAGCATCAAAAGGTCCACAAATGTCTGTATGTATTATTTCAAGCAGATCGTTATTTCTTGTGACTCCTTTCTTGGTATGTTTGGTTTGTTTATCCTTAATACAATCCACACAAGTACTAAAATCAGTAAAATCAAGATTTTGAAGAATCTCAATTCTTTCCCTGGATATATGACCCAGCCTTTTATGCTACAAGAAAGAAGAACTTTCATTCGTCATATTATGTTTCAAACCAACTTTTGGATGCAAGGTAACAAGGAGATATTCAGGAAAGGAAGAATCAAGATTAATTTGATATAAGCTATTGAACAAAATTTCCGAACCAACAGAATCATTGTTCTTGCATCGAGTTTGAAATATGAACATTATAACCAGAATCAATCCACCAAGTGTTAGAAGGTGCTTCAACAAATTTTGATTCGAAACATACAAAAGCCAAAGGCTTACCCTTCTTTTCGAACCAAACCTTGTGTTTCAAGCAATCCTTTTGAATGTGTCCACTCTTTTTACAAAAGTGACACTTATCATCCTTCTTAGCTTTCTTCATTATGGGTTGATCTGATTCATTGGATGGGCCCCTCTTAATGCCCTTCCCTTTTCGCTTTTCGAATTTGTTCTTCCCATTATTATGAACCATGTAATTTGCTTGAACAACATGACTACCCTGCTGCTTAATTCAAGCCTCTTCCTGAACCAGCTTATTGGTCAATTCATTCACATTCCACGTATCCTTAATCGTGTTATAATGAATTTGAAAAGGGCCATACCGTTGAGGCAACGAGTTTAGGATAAATTGGACTTAGAACGAATCAGCTACTGTCATGCCCAATTTGCCTAATTTTGCAGTCAGATTAGTCATGTCAAGTACATGTTATTGTATAGTTATGGAGCCATTAAAACGGGTTGTGGTGAGTTCAGCCATAAGCTTTCCAACAATTGCTTTATCAACAGTCTTAAAGCGTTCAGTTATGATATATAAGCATTCCTTAGCTATCTCGATTTCTTTGATGGAAGATTTAATGTTGTAAGCAGTGGTTAGGCGCATGAATTTCAAGCACAATTTGTTGGCTCTATTCCAAGTATTGAATGCTTTAACTTCATCTTCTGTGGACGAAGCATTAAGATCAGCAGGTTTGTCCACAGTAAGAGCAAAATCAATATCAAGAACCCCCAAACTGAACTTAACACGCCCATTCCACTCCGAGTAGTTAGTTTCATCTAGTTCAGGAACGAAGTTGATATATGTATTAAGTTGAGTAGGATGTGGAACTGCATTATAGAAACAAGCTCACTACATTTATTGTAGCGACCAAGAATTTTTCACGCAATTTAATAATTATTTCAAAGTTTCGAAAATCGTGTCGCTGCGATCTCGTCCATTTTACGTTAACGTCGCGACGTGTTCGTCTAGCCAAGTCGAGAAATATCGAATTAATTCAATTTTTAAAATAAATTCGAATTTCCAAATTTTATTATTTTATTTAATTATTTAAATTATTATTCTCAAATCATTTTAAATTTCAAATTACATCAAGTTCATCGTAACAGATCATTTCTTCCAGTTCAGTTGAATTCACGCGTATTATCTCCTCGATTCCCGGTTCTTGTGTATCAACCCATAATTTTCCCAACATTTTTCTTCCAACCCATACCTCCACTGACTCCAGCCCATACTCCATTTCTCTCACTTCACCCAACACACTCCCTTATACACTGCACAATCCAACCCCATCTTCGCCAGCCTCTCCCTTCAGCACAAACTAACACACGGTTTCCATCATTCTCAGCCTCCACTCCCGCAGGTAATGACCTCCTCCTCCTCCTCCTTCACCATTACCACTGCAGTATAGCACCATCACCCTCTCAACCACCATTGCCACATTCCAGCCAACCTGTTCACCATCATCACTACCATCCAACTCACCCCTACCTTCAAACACCAGCGTTCATCATCATCATCACCCCCAACTCGCCAAGTACCACAGTAACCAACCACCACAAACCTCCAGCCGCCACCACCGCCTGCACCAAGCACCACAGTCACCACCACCTCCACAAAACGCTCCACCACCGCCACAATCCCGCAGCGATACCACCACACACACCCATCATCATCACTGCCCAATCCCAACCAAAACCAAAGCAAAAACCCCTGAATCAAATAAACCCAAATACTTACCTCAATCGCCGCCGCCTGCTCGCCGGAAAATCGCGTTTCGAGTCCCGGTTTGCACCCATTTTCACACCCATTTCGCACATAAACCCCACAAGAACCCAGCCTACCCATCCTCGTCGTTCGCTGCACCCGGCGTCGGAGTCGTCGCCGGCAATAACTTTCGTCGCACCTCCCCCTTCCCGTCTCTACTCCCTGTCGTCCGCTCTCTCTCTCTCTACCTAGTGAGAGAAGGGATGATATATGTATATATAAATTGATTAAATTGAAAGTTTTTCCAAATTGCACTTTAACCCCCAAGCTTTTTAAAATGTTTTATTTCAACATTTTCAACTTTAAACCTTTTAAAATTCAGTCCTTATGTTTTAAAACTCATATTTCAGTCCTTAAGTTCGTGAATGATTTTAATAAGCCATTCATTTTTAAAATCACTTATTTCAAGCCCTACAATTTAATAATCATTTTGAGCTTCGACCCAACTTCTGAAAATTTACATTTTAGTCCCCCAAGTTTGAAAAGTATTCATTTTAATCCATCTACTTTCAATTTCCTCATTTTAGCCCCTTAACCATCAAAGTATCCATTTTAGCCCCTCAACTTTCAAATATTCATTTTAGTCCCTCAACTTTTGAATTGTTCATTTTAGTCCTCCAACTTTCAAAATCATCGATTTCAGTCCCCAAATTGTAAATTATCATTTTTTTTACTATAAAATTCAAAAGACTAATTCGACTTAATCTTCTAATTGGCTAGACGAAGCGTACGGAGAATTAAAGAATGGAAGTCGTTTCCCGCTCAATCACAATCGTCAAGTTTAATGTAGACTCGCCCCTATTAATTGATTTAAATTATGATTGCATGTGAATGTGTATGTTGTGACTTGTGAAAGTCATTTTTATGAAAAGAAATGAGCCTATATTCCCTCGTCAGGAATAATGATGATATGAGTATGCGGCATGAATCCGCTACAAGAGAAATGAGAATGTTATGCATAACATACGTGCCTCATGAGCACGAGAGACGAGACTACCCACACCCGATTTTCTAAAGAGCTTATGATTTTCAAAATAAGCCCCGTGCTTTAATGCACAAGAAGAGACTACCCACACCCTATGTTTCTAAAGAGCCTGCATTTATGTGTTCAATTATATTGTAGGTTAATTAATGGGCGATGAGTTTACTGAGTATTTCCCCCATGAAATGCTCACCCCTACTTTTTAACAGTTTTGCAGATTTCGGAGACAGTGGCAAGCGATGAATGATGGTGGCAATAAACGTTAAATGGTTGAAAGTTTGACGTTAATGATTTCCGTATTTTCCAAACATTGAATAATTTTGAGAAGTGCAGTTATTTGAGAAATTATGACATTGTCAACTGCTTTATAATATTAATGGTTCGATTTACTATTTCGAATTGTTTTTCATGAAAGTTTTCAATTTTATCGACCATTACAGTTTATTCAATGTTGCCAAAAATGAATTTCAATTATTTCTTCAGCAAAAATATTAATTGAAAAGTTAGAAAAGATAAGATGAGGTGGTGAACCGGGTATACGGAACTCGGGTCGCTACATTTATTCTTTGAGTTATAAACACAATAAACAAATATGACTAAGATTTATTCATAAGTGAGTGATCAAAACTAACAATCAAACAAGTATGGTATTTGTGGATATCCTACACTTGCTTAATCGCAAAAATAAATCAACCCCGTAACGTTTATTCTACTATTAATGCATGGTATACCTATGGGTAACACATAACGCAAGTGAATAAACTAACAGTGATATCACTTAGTCTAACATTCATCGACATAATATGAGTCCACTGTGGTGAACACCAACCAATAATATGAATGTCACAGAGGATAACAATATACATGTACTAAACTGAAACCTATAATATGTATATTGCAATTTAAATCGTATGCGTAACTTAATAGAAGCATAAAATATATCATTAATATTGCCAAAATAATAATATTTGCCAAAATGTTGAGATTTTCAAACCTTAAGATTTGAGTAATCAATAAGTTGGAGGGTTAAATTGCAATTTGATTAAACTTGATTGGCCAATTATGAAAGATTTTAAACTTTAAGGATTAAATTGCAATTTTTCCCAAACTTTAGTGGCCAATTTATTATAATCTCAAACTTTAGGGACTAAATTAGAAAATCCTCAAACTTTAGGGGCTGAATTTGATAATTCAGAACTTTAAAAAGCCCAACTTAAATGATTACATAACTTCATGGGCTGATTTTGTAACTTTAGAAGTCTGAAGGGCTAAGTTAAAAGATTTTATAACTTTAGGGTTTAATAATTATTTAAAAAAAATTGGGAGGGCCAGAGATGCAAATAACTAACCTTTACGAAAATTGCAAACACGCCCTTTAAAACTTCAAATTTTCGAGTGACGCCCCTAAGGCTGAGTCCCAAAATCGTAGTAGCTAGGGTTGCAAACCCTAGCCGCTGCCCTCAAGCCCGGAGACCGCGGCGCCACTTCCAGCGGCTCGTCCATCCTGCAGCGCCTTATCTGGCGTTGCTCTCCTGTAGCACCGCCGCTCGCAGCCAATCTAGGCGCTGCGTGCCTACGCGAACCGATAGAGCCAGCTGCGCGTACCGGCATCGCCTACGTCCGGCCACCCTCAATTCGATCGTCCAAAACCAATTTGAAAAATCCAACATTGCAAACAGAATCCAATTCTCAAACCAGATTCAAACATCAGATTTCGAATCAAAGGCATACTTTATACAGAAACATATGTACAGAAATCCAATTCTTAATCTGTTAGATTCAGATGCCCAACTTCAAACTGAATTATAGTTTCAAGAGCCAACTTCAGCAATTCAAACCCAAACTTCAATATCCATATTTTTTACAGAATATTCATAGGACAATGGAAGTGCATAGAAGAACCATTAATTCTTATGTACGTATCAATGAACTGATAATCGACCATAGCAAAATCCATATTTTAATCCAACACCCAAACCTCAAGAAACCACATGCAAATTTCGATGGAAAAGTTTGAGGCAGTAATTCTATTGGAAGTAGACATATCAATTTGGTAAAATATAATTTATACGCATTAATTCAACATGAAGGTTGATCTAATTTATCCATACACAAAATTAATTATTATAGTCCAACCATGCTCTGTACCACATGTAATCTATAATCTTTATACGGAACTTATAGATTTAAACATGATTCTATTCAGGATCTTTACGATAAAAACTAATTACTGTAAATCATAAAACATACCAGAATCCATAGCGATAATGTTGAATAGTGATGAATTCCTGTCACAACTTTAATTGAATCCCGAACAATAATTGATATGAAATTCGACTTCTCTCCCTTAACCTAAATCTTTAGTTGTATTTCATAAATTATGAACTACAATGATGGAATTTGAGTTCAGTATATATAAGTAGAGAGAGGGGCCGAACTTTCTTATTTTCTTTTAATCTCAACCGTCCATCAAAGTTGTAGTATTAATAGGAAATACTTCTAATTAAATCAAGTTTCTATTAATTTAGATATTTACCTAATTAAACCAGAATTTGTAATATAGACCACATAATAGAAGATATTAATTTCTAACAATTTAAAGAGAGATAATAAATGGCCCATGATCCTCTTAGCCCATGGATTGTGACCCATTTTCATAACCTTACTTCCCCCTTCAGAAAACCTTGTCCTCAAGGTTGGGAAACCGTTGCTGGAGATCTTCTAAATCCACCCATGTGGCATATTCTTTAGACATGCCTTTCCACTGAACCAGAAGCTTGACGCCTGCTCAACATCCTTTCTTGATCATTCTTCGTTCTAACACCAACTCGGGTTCGAGTTCTAGGAGTCCATCCATTGTCAACTTCGGCAGCTCCGTAAGTGGTCTCCTTTGTTCTCCTAGTGTCTTCTTGAGGCAAGACACATGAAATATTGGGTAAATTTGTAATTCCTGATGAAAATCATGCTTATATGCAACTTTCCCGATTTGCTGTACCACTATGTATGGTCCATAAAATTTCGGTGATAGCTAGAGATTCCTCCTCATGGCAACATACATTTGGCGGTAAGGGCATAGCCTCAAGTAAACCATATCCCTCACTTCGAACTCTCGATCAGTCCTTTTGCGATCTGCGTACATCTTCATCCTTGTTTGTGCTTCTTTAAGTTTTCTTGGACCAGCTTGTAGATAAATTCTCTGTCCTTGACCTCATCATCGCTTGTACCCTTGTGAAGTGATAAGTTTTCGTGCTTATCTTAGCTTTAAATTTAAACAATTGTAAGTATTTTAAGATATGATATTGCTAATTATGTGTTGATTTTATTTGTTTTAGGAAAAATCCAATTTTGGATGCGTTGGGATGCAAAACGGAGAAAATTGACTAAAATCGTGTAAAAATGATCAAATTGCAACAATTCATAGAGACGGGCAACGAATTGAAGAACAAAAATATCAAGGATTTAATAATTGTGCAATTGAAGAGACTCAAGGACCATCTTTCATTTTTGGAAGAATTGAAACCTTAAAAAAATAAACCCTGCTCTAATAGTAAGCGGGCCTTAAACCCACTTGAAACAAGAATAAATTGGTGGCTGCTGGGGGGATTAAAGTGGAGCCGACTGTTAATAGGAGACGGAGAATTCTTGAGAAGAAGTCGGCGTGTTGGAGGAGACAAAGTGGAGGTTGGAATTAAGAGGCAGACTATACATAAACAGCTGACTAGTGGTATTGAAGGGAATAAAACAAAGGGGAATTACAAAGGGATTAAGTGGTTGGCTAGTGGTAATCATTTTGATGAAAAGGTCTCGACAGCTGGAATATTTGGAAGAAGTGGAGGCACCGGTTGGTCTTTAGTGGAGGAGGCAATCGGCTGGTTTTGAGACCAAAGGCAAATTTGGATTCCATTTTTTTGGTGCATTCAACCGAGTGATGTCTACGAATATTTTCATTGATTATTCACATATTAAGTTGCTAGGCTAATCTCTTTCAAGTATTGGATGAAGATGAAACTTGTTGTTAATTTATTTCAATTCGATAACTAGTAATTTAGAAAAAAAATTTATTGTCTTGATTGATCTTGCATGCTTTATTGTTATTGTTTGACCACCAATTAAATATATTGTTACTTGTTGTAGTCTTGAAAAAGTTACAATAGATTGGAACATTGCATGATCAACACATGAACACTAGATGTTAGGAATAATACTATTACGTGTGCAATCTTATTGATAATTGTGTGATTTAATGCGTTATTGTTGTTATTTGATTGTTTGGCCACCAATTAAATATATTGTTGCTTGTTTTAGTTTTGGAAAAGTCACAATAGGTTGGAACATTGTATGATCAACATACAAACACTAGATGTTAGGAAAAACACGATGACGTATACAATCTCATTGATAATTGTGTGATTTAATGTGTTCTAAACATTCGTATTTAGATTAGGAATAGATTCGGGTCATGTTTAGAATACATTTAATTTGTCTTGGAAAAGAAAATTAATTGCATGTAAATTATCGATTGTCAAGCAATGCATGAATGATTTAAACTACAAAATTTTGAATTGAAATAGTTGGTAACAAGTGGATTTGAATTTCAATACATGCTCCCCATTCATATTTACTCAACACATTTTTATTTATTTATTTTATTCATTGCAATTTTTAGAATAGACCAAATAAAATCATCTTTTAATTGTTTCCATTAATTGAATCGAACGACTGATAATTACGACTAGATTTTATTCCTCGTGGGAACGATACTCTTAACTCATCACAATTATTACTTTTCAACGATCCCGTGCACTTGCGGGATTTATTCAAACAAGTTTTTGGCGTCGTTGCCAAGGAATAACAAATTTAGTATAATTATTAATTTACCTTTAATTCAATTAATTTTTTCTTTTCATTTCTTTTCTTTTGATTATTCATTATCCTTTGTTTTCTTTTCATATTGGTCATTGAGTAGTATATGCTATATTTTGACGAGCCTGAACTATTACCAATAGATCCTGAAATACAAAGAACATTTAGACAACATAGAAGAGAACAAAGAGAGAATAGGAATATGGATAAAAATCAAAATCAAAACTAATTACCAATTGCTCCTCATGAGCATGAAATGCAAATTCAACCAAGAGTAGTTGTCAATGATTCTCAAGCTCTTGTTGGGGATTATGTAAATCCCGCGTCAGTCCCTGTACAACAAACAATTGTTTATCCACCATTCGGGAAGGCAAACTACCACCTTAGACATGATATTATTAACCTATTTCAAAATCATCAAGACGTCAAGTTCTTTGGTAAGGCAACTGAAAATCCACATGAGCACATTCAAGCATTTTTAATACTATGTGATGTAATTAGTCACGAAGGGATGTCGCAGACACTTTTTGAATGTGTTTGTTGTTGTGCGGAAGCGAATTAACCGACGGTTCGACCAATGCAAAAATAGAAATAACGAATTCGAAAGAGAAAGAGAACAACACAAGATTTACGTGGTTCGGCAAATTGCCTACGTCCACGGAAGGGAGATTCCAAATTTCCACTAATATGACAAATGTGGAATACAAATATCTCTACCTCACCAAACAAACACTCTTTCTCACAAACTACAAAAGAAGAACACTTTACAAGTGCACCTCTCCAAATGCTCAAGGAAAACAAAGGAATTGTTCTCTTCTACTTGATATTCAAAAAACAAAATGAAGCATGCCTATTTATAGGCTAAGAGAATGAATCACAACCATCAATTTTATTTCCACATCTATGGTGGAAATTCAAGTGCTCCATTTTTGACTAATTGATGCCAAACTTTTGACTAATTGATGCCACTATTGAAATAATGGCTAACAATCTCCACCTTGGCTTCAATCTTGATTCAAATGAACTGCTTCCAAACAAAATGAGAAAGAGTGTCTCCAATTGTGCCTGTTGGCACCACACACCTCGTAGGTGTTTAAATTCGCATGATGTTAATCAAGTCCAAACAATGATTGAACTTGATCGCTGTTACCACTTTGGTCAACATATCTGCGAGATTTTCAGCTGTTAGAATCTTTTGAAGTAGGATCTCCCCTTCTTCAACAATTTCCCGCACAAAATGATATCTAACATCGATGTGCTTCGTCTGTGCATGGTAGACTTGGTTCTTTGCCAAATGAATAGCACTCTGGCTATCACAATACACAGTGATGTGTTTCTGAACGACTCCCAATTCACCAAGTAACCCCTGCAGCCAAATTGTCTCTTTAACAGCCTCTGTAACTGCCATATATTCTGCTTCTGTCGTAGACAAAGCGACTGTAGACTGTAAAGTGGACTTCCAACTGACTGGAGCTTTTGCAAGAGTAAACACATATCCAGTCGTTGATCGACGTTTATCCAAATCACCAGCATAGTCAGAATCAACATATCCAACTATGCAATGACCAAGTGAATCATCCCGCTCAAACACTAAACCAATATTAATGGTTTTCAAAATATACCTTAAAATCCATTTCACAGCTTGCCAATGTCCTTTACCAGGACTATGCATATACCTACTCACCACTCCAACTGCATGTGAAATGTCAGGTCTTGTACACACCATTGCATACATCAAATTTCCAACTGTATTTGCATAAGGAACTTTTGACATGTATTCTTGTTCCGCGTCGGTGTTGGAAGACATCGTAGAGCTAAGCTTGAAATGAGGGACAAGTGGAGTACTTACAGGTTTTGACTGATTGTCTAGACCAAAACGTTGTACTACTTTCTTCAAATACTGCTTTTGAGTCAGACAAAGCTTACCTCTGTTTCTTTCTCTGCTTATTTCCATGCCAAGAATCTTCTTTGCCTCACCGAGATCTTTCATCTCGAACTCTTGGTTTAGCTGAGCCTTCAATCTGTCAATTTCTTCATGGCTCCTTGATGCAATCAGCATATCATCAACATACAAGAGTAGATATATGAAAGATCCATATTTTAGCTTGTGAAAATAAACACAATGGTCAAACTTGCTTCGTGTGTACTTTTGCTCCAACATAAACTTGTCAAATCGCTTATACCACTGCCTCGGTGACTGCTTAAGTCCATATAGCGATTTGCTCAATTTACAAACCCAATTTTCTTTTCCAGCAACCCTGAATCCTTCTGGCTGAGTCATATAGATTTCCTCTTCCAAATCACCGTGCAGAAAGGCGGTCTTCACATCAAGTTGAACTAGTTCCAAGTCAAACTGCACTACCAAGGCCAATAAAATACGAATGGAAGAATGTTTCACAACTGGAGAAAATACTTCATTATAATCAATTCCTTCCTTCTGAGCGTAGCCTTTAGCCACCAACCGTGCCTTGAAGCGAACCTCGTTCTTGTCAGGAAATCCTTCTTTCTTTGTAAATACCCATTTGCACCCAATTGCCTTCTTATCCTTCGGAAGTTGAGCTAGCTCCCACGTTTTGTTCTTCTGAAGGGACTGCATTTCATCTGCCATAGCTTCCTTCCACTGATCATTTTCAGAACTTCTGACAGCTTCTTTGTAAGTAGAAGGAACATCATCATCTACAATTGGAAGTGCATAGGCCACCATATCAACAAATCGAGCAGGTTTTCGAATTTCTCTTCGTGGCCTATCAACTGCAATTGATCTCGGTTGCGATGGAGGTTCTTGGGTTGAAACCTCCTCTTCTTGTTGTTCTTCAACATACTCCTCTGCTATTGGAGTTTCACCTGCTGGGTCAATCAAAGTTGCATCAAACTCCACCTGTTGCGGAACTTGCTCCACCTGCTGCTGAGCACCCTCGGTCACCTTTTTCAACATAGCAGATTCATCAAAAGTGACATCCCTGCTAAGAATTATCTTCTTCATATCAGGACACCATAAGCGATATCCCTTTACTCCAGAGCTGATCCCCATAAACAGTGCTTTCTTAGCTCTTGGATCCAACTTAGATTCTTTTACATGGTAGAATGCAGTGGAACCAAAAACATGTAAAGAATCATAGTCAGTAGCAGGTTTTCCATACCAAACCTCCATAGGTGTCTTATTTCCAATGGCAGCAGATGGTAAACGATTAATGAGATGACTCGCATATATTACTGCCTCAGCCCAAAATTTCTTGTCCAATCCAGCATTAGACAACATACATCGAACCTTCTCCAGCAATGTTCGATTCATGCGTTCAGCCACCCCATTCTGCTGTGGTGTATTTCTGACTGTGAAGTGTCGCATAATACCTTCATCTTGGCAGATTTTAAGAAACGGATCACTCTTGTATTCTCCACCATTGTCTGATCTGAGTCGTTTGATTTTTCTGCCCGTCTGCGTCTCCATCATCTTCTTCCATATAAGAAAACGATCTAATACTTCATCTTTTGTCTTCATCAGATACACCCAAACTCTTCTGGAAAAATCATCGACAAAAGTAACGAAATAGTGCATACCTCCCAAGGAAGATGTCCTTGTAGGTCCCCACACGTCTGAGTGAACATAGTCCAGAATACCTTCTGTATTATGGATTGCAGTACCAAACTTTACTTTTGTCTGTTTTCCCAAAACACAATGTTTGCAAAAATCCATCTTGCATGTTTTTGCTCCTTTCAATAGGCCTTGCTTCACCAGAGTTTGCATAGCTTTTTCACCAGCATGTCCCAACCGCATGTGCCAAAGTTTTGTGATTTCTGAATCTTCGTCTTCTCCTGATGTTGTAGCCGCCAATCCAATAACTGTATTACCTTGGAAGTAATACAAATTATTTCTCCTTATGCCTTTCATTACCACGAGTGCGCCTTTAGCAATTTTCAGAACTCCATCTCGTATAGTCACGAACATGCCTTTAGATTCTAAGGCTCCCACGGAGATGAGATTCTTACTCAAATCTGGTACATACCTTACGTCTGTCAGAATTCTAGTTGATCCATCATGACATCTCAAACGGATTGAACCTATCCCTGTTGTTTGCAAGATCTCATCATTGCCGAGGTAAACAACACCACCATTTAGTTCTTCGAGTTTGAAGAACCACTCCCTGTTGGGACACATGTGATAAGTGCAACCCGAATCCATAATCCATTCGTCTGAGTGAGATATACTTGATGTACTAGCTAGAACAAATTCTGACTCATCATCTTCACACTTGGCTATATTGGCTTCTGAAGTAGCTCCAGCAATACCTTTAACCTTGTCTTTGTTCTTCAGTTTTGGACAATCCTTCTTCCAATGACCTTTTTCATGACAGAAGGCACATTCATCTTTAGCAGGCTTGCCCTTCGAACGAGATCTGCCCCTTCTCCCGGGATTACGACTTTGAGCACGACCTCTTATAGTATAGGCTTCTCCTGCTGAACTTCCATGTTCCTTTTGATCCTTCTTTCGGATCTCATTGTTGTACAAAGCAGCACATACTTCATCAAAAGTAATTTCATCCTTTCCATGAAGTATCGTAGTGACAAGGTGTTCATATTCATCGGGAAGAGAAGTCAAGAGCAACATGGCCTTATCTTCATCCTTGAAAGATTCTTCAAGATTTATCAACTCAGCTACCAATTTCTTGAACTCAGTAATATGGTTGTACATAGTTGTGCCAGGTTGATATCGGAAGCGAAATAACTTCTTCTTCAAATAGAGTCTGTTTTGGCAGCTTTTTGATATAAACTGCTTCTCCAACTCCTTCCATAATTTGCTTGCCGATTTCTCCATCATATATGGGAACTTTTGCTCTCTGGTGAGACACGAACGGATGATCACACAGGCACTCCGATTGATTCTTGTCCATTCTAGATCATCCATGTCAGCTGGCTTATCTTCTTCAAGAGCAATGTCTAGCTCTTGTTGAAATAGCGCATCCATAACTTCACATTGCCACATAGTAAAGTTATTTGTGCCATCAAATTTTTCCACGTCTATTTTTGCATTAGTTACCACTGTTCTTGTTGAAGACACAGTGGGCCTTGAAGATCCATCTAAAATGGCTGGAGGTGGGTCCTCAGTCTCCGTCGACATTTTTCAAAAAAAAATAAAATCT
This sequence comes from Ligustrum vulgare, assembly GCA_963555705.1. Lineage (NCBI taxonomy): Eukaryota > Viridiplantae > Streptophyta > Magnoliopsida > Lamiales > Oleaceae > Ligustrum > Ligustrum vulgare. The sequence goes on along the minus strand of OY743184.1, from coordinate 49,435,272 downwards.
CAAAAAAATATATACCAAGATCCCTGTTCTCAAAAAATCTTTTCTGATGTGGAAGATCAGTCAGTACTGCAACCACAGAGCATACTTAGAATTTTAAGAGAGTCAAGGCTCTGATACCAATTGTTGTGCGGAAGCGAATTAACCGACGGTTCGACCAATGCAAAAATAGAAATAACGAATTCGAAAGAGAAAGAGAACAACACAAGATTTACGTGGTTCGGCAAATTTCCTACGTCCACGGAAGGGAGATTCCAAATTTCCACTAATATGACAAATGTGGAATACAAATATCTCTACCTCACCAAACAAACACTCTTTCTCACAAACTACAAAAGAAGAACACTTTACAAGTGCACCTCTCCAAATGCTCAAGTACTACAAACTCTCACAAGAGAAAACAAAGGAATTGTTCTCTTCTACTTGATATTCAAAAAACAAAATGAAGCATGCCTATTTATAGGCTAAGAGAATGAATCACAACCATCAATTTTATTTCCACATCTATGGTGGAAATTCAAGTGCTCCATTTTTGACTAATTGATGCCAAACTTTTGACTAATTGATGCCACTATTGAAATAATGGCTAACATTTGTTTCCTCACATTTTAAAAGATAATGCAAGGGAATGGCTACGCTCATTAGCTCCCAGAAGCATAAGTTTTATATACTCCTGTGTAGCCACCTAATGAACTACTGTGGAACACTTACAGGATATTTTGATGGAATGGCACTAGGTTTCCCAGATGTAACCTTCCCTTGTAAAAGAGTATATTATTGTAGACTTTGTAATGCGTTTGGTCTAAAATTCCTTAATGGCAGTTGTTTATCAGCTCCTGCAACTGAGAATCCTGGAGATAAGAACTCTTCAATTCATCTATCCACTGAGTTTGCATGAGGCTGATAGCTTGGGCTTGTAGTTTGGGGTTTGTATAGAAACTGAGCAATTGGCTCTTTATTTGAGAAATTGTTAATATTGTTTGTGGGATTTTCGGAGGGTTGTTTGGTGTTGGGTTTTCAGGCTCAATACTGTCTGGGCATTTTTGTGTTTTTGGATTTTCAGTTTGGATAACTTTGGATAATACATCAGCAACTTTGTTGGTTCTTCCACTCTTGTATTCCACTGAGAAATTATACCCTAGTAAATTTTATACCAATTTTTGTTTGGCTAGGGTACCTATCCTTTTCTCCAAGAGGTGCTTCAAAGCTTGTTGGTCTATACGCACATTGAAATGTTGTCCAACCAGATAGTGCCTCCATTTCCTTATTGCCATTACTAATTCCAACCATTCCTTCTCATAGGTAGAGAGCAAGAGACTTTTTTCCTTTTAGGGTTTGACTTAGATAAGCAATTGGCCTTCCTTCTTGCATTAGGACAGCTCCAAAACCTTCACCTGAAGCATCACATTCCACTACAAAGGTTTTAGTAAAATCAGGTAACTTAAGAACATGAGGACTAACCATAGCTTGTTTCAACTTATTAAAGGCTTCTTGAGCCTTTTCTGTCCACACAAATGCATTCTTTTTTAGAAGAGTTGTAAGTGGTGTTGCAATAGAGCCATACCCTTGCACAAACTTCCTGTAGTGCCCAGTCAACCCCAAAAAACCCCGTTAAAGCCTTCAAATTTATGGGAAATGGCCAGTTTTGCATGGCTAAAATCTTTGGGGGTCAGATTTAACTCCTTCCCACGAGATTAAGTGCCCTTAAGTACTCAACTTCATGGCTGCCAAACACATATTTACTCTCCTTTGCAAACAACTGATGAGCATTTAAAGTTTCCAGTACTTTCCAAAGGTGTTGCAAATGTTTAGCCACCGATTTGCTATATATTAGTATATTATCAAAGAACACCAAAACAAACTTCTTGAGATAGGGCCTAAAAGTCTCATGCATCAATCCTTGTGAAAGGCTAAGATGCACCGACACGTTGTCAGAGCCGACGTGTCGGTGTTCGACATGTATCGGAACTACAAGGTATGATGAATCTTATTTACCTTTGCAGCAAATCCAGAGAAGGAGCAACATCGTCGGAGAAGGAGCCCGGAGCAGCAGCGTCGTCGAAGAAGAAGCCTAGAGTAGCAATGTCGCACGGTCATCGGAGAAGAAGGCAAGAAGCCTAGAGCAGCAGCTCGCAGCGTCGCATCGCATCGCGTCTCTCTCTCTCTCTCTCTCTCTCGGGTTTTGATGCGCCAGACTTTTTTGTGTTTCCTCTACTGTTTATTTTTATTTATATTGTTTATTTGTATGTATAATAAGTTAGGTTATCGGATGAGTATGGGTTAATGGACCCAGATAATATTATAAATATAACTAAGGCATTGAAAGGGGTACATATTATTCATTGGCCATTCAATTTCGAGAGCTGCTGTGTTGCATTTATTTTGAGGTACTTTTTTTCCCTTAAATTTCAATTTTGTCTCTCAAAAAACATAATTAAAAATATTGGTCAAGTGACAAAGAGACTCTTTATCATGATAATTTTTTTTTTTTTTTTTTTTAGTTCAAAGATATGAGTTCACCAATTGCTTCTAATAGTACTTCGATAGATGATGAAATTTCTAAACCATTGTGGAAATACGTAACAAAATATGATAGAATTAATGAAGGGGGTGGTAATATTAGTTGGCAATGCAATTTTTGTCATCAACAGAAAAAATCTTCATATACAAGAGTTAGGGCACATTTTTTGAAATTGTCTAGTTTTGGTATAGGAGCTTGTAAAAATTTAACTACAAAAGATATCAGTGAGATTGCAAAAGTTAGACGATGAAGCTAAAATAATGATGAAAAATAATGAGCCCAAAAGAGTACCATTTCCTGGAGAAAGAATTTCCATTGGTACTGCTACTAAGAATGATGATGCTACTTTTCATGTGGAGCAAAAGAAAAGAAAGATTTTTGCACTTGAAAAAGCTTTTAATATGACATCTCGTGAACAATTGGATTCAGAAATCGCTAGGTTATTTTACATTGGTGGTGTGTCATTTAATCTTGCCAAAAATCCTTATTATGTCAGTTCTTATAGTATTGCTGCAAATAGCCACTTATCAGGATATGTGCCTCCGAGTTATAATAAATTGAGAACTACACTTCTTCAAAAAGAAAAGAAAAATGTGGAAAGATTATTGAAGCCTATAAAAAGTACATGGATAGAAAAAAGAGTAAGCATTGTGAGTGATGGATAGAGTGATCCACAAAGAAGGCCATTAATTAATTTTATAGCCGTGTCTGAGAGTGGTGTTCGCTAAAATCGTATACCGCAAGTGCACGGTTCGCGTTCAAGTAGTAAAGTGAACTAGAAAAGTCCGGATTGTCGATCCCACGAGAAATGTATACTTCGATTACACATGTGAGTTAATTTAATTCTAACATTGAGAAGTCACAAAATAAAGTTTTTGAAGTTTTGTTTTGAATTTGAAATTTAAACGAGTAAATTCTAAAATCTAACGATAATGCGGAAAATGTTAAATTAAAATAGTTGGGATTCATGATTTCATTTAAACGACACTTAATTAATTTTCAAATTTTGTAAATAAAACTAACTACTCAAAATAAATGCATGACATTAAACTTAAATTTAAATGCGCAAAATTAAACGACATAAATTAAAGTGCTTGAAATTAAACGACAATAATTAAAATGCATGAAATTAAATAGCGCAAAATACGTAAATAACTTTAAATTAACTAAGTGAAGTTAAATTCCATCAATTATCCCAACAAGCAAAATTTAGCTAAACATGCGTTGAAAAATAAAAATACGATTAAGCATTAAAATCAAAAACCCGGAGTTTGAACAGAAGAATTCGAAATTGCATCGCCGCAACATGGCTCATTGCAACTTCTCGTTGCAGCCTTGCATCAGCTTGCGTCCAGCCGCAACCGACTCAGCGCACAAGCACCAGCGACACTGATAATCAGCACACAACTTCAGCTCCACCAGCAATCCAGCTTTCAGCTTCCCTTCCTAAAACCAGCCTAACTGAAATCAGCACCAGCAACTTGAACCAGCAGTTTCCAAAACTTTTCCAGCAACACCAGCAGCTTTCTCCAGCACAGCAGATTTCCAGCAACTCCAGCAGCCTTCTCCAGCACCAGCAGTCTTCCAGCAGATTTCCAGCAGCTCCAGCAGCCTTCTCCAGCACCAGCAGATTCCAACTCTGGTTTCTGTAGTTGGCAACAGTGGAACTCTCAGCACAGCAGCATTTCCAGCAGCTGCACGTCCCCAGGCAGCAGCTCAGCAGCAACCAGATTCAGTCTTCAACAGCATAGGCAGCACCCCTCAGCAGATAAAACAGATCCAGCAATAATGAAAATGGCAGCAGCAGTCCTATATCAGTAATAGCAGTTTCTTCAGTAACAGCCGGCAAGAATCAGCAATTTCCCATTTGTTTCTGTCACCAACAGCAAGAAATTGTTCCTCCCTCCTGTTCTGATTTCTCCTACTGCAGTCCAGCACCTGATCTTCCTCCGGTTCCTGCTGGTTTTCAGTTCTCCTCAGTAACAACAATATTAGGCTGCTGTCACCAGCCCTATCTCCAATTGCAGCAGCAACTTACCAGCACCTACCCTACACAGCTTTCCAGATTGCAGCAAACCAGTAAACCAGTTGCAACCTCCTGTCACCAGGTTGCAATCCCAGTCCTCCAGCCACCCTCGTCTGGTTCTTCCTATCTATCTATCTATCTATCTCCTAACAGTAGTAATCAACAATATAAGTTTAGAGGCTGCTGTCACCAGCCCCGGTTCCTCCCTGGCTATCTCTGTCTTCCAGCTATCCTCCCACATTATGCCCATCTCTCCAGCCTGTTTTATTCACTTTCCAGCAAATTTCACGTTCCAGCCAGTTTTTGTCCTTCTAAAATTTCACTTTTGTCCTTCAACTTTTGAGATCTTTCAATTTGGTCCCTTGGTTAATTGCACGGCTTGTCCAAAACTTCTCAAAAGTGGCAAAATGGTCCCCAAACTTGGAATTTCAGCAGAATCTTCACTCCTTTTGTGGTTTTTGACCTCAAACTTGGATATTAACCTATTTAAACATAAAATATGCATAAATTAGTAGATATTTACTCAAGATATTCCAAAATGTACTAATTTAAAGGTATAAAAAGTATATAAAAATGCACTTAACAAGTGGACTAATGTTTTTAATGGTTGTTGATTGTATGGGTGAAATAAAGGATAAATATTTTATTTCCAACTTGACGCGAGATGTTATAAATGAAATTGGGCACGAGAAGGTTATTCAAGTAATTACAGATAATGCTGCAAATTGCAAAGTTGCGGGTCAAGTAATTGAGGTAGAATTCCTCATATTTTTTGGACACCATGTGTCGTCCTTACTTTGAATCTTGCTTTGAAGAATATATGTGCAGCAAAGAATGTTGATAATAATCAGATTACATATGAGGAATGCGGATTACTAGTATTCAGGATGATGTTATGGTTATTAAAAATGTTATCATGAATCACACTATGGTATTGGCCATGTTTGAGGAATTTGTATCATTGAAATTGCTTTCTGTAGCAGAAGCCCGATTTGCTTCAGCAATTGTTATGCTTAAAAGATTTAAGCTAATTAAAGGAGGGTTGAAGAATATGGTTATAAGTGAAAAGTGGACAACTTATCGACAAGATGATGTGCAAAAGGCCAGTTTTTTGAAACGGAAAATACTTGATGACCTTTGGTGTGAATCCATAAGTTATGTTCTTTCATTCACGTCACCAATTTATGATATGCTTAGACTTTGTGATACAGATAAACCTTGTCTTTACTTGGTTTATGATTTGTGGGATACCATAATAGAAAAGGTGAAATCAGTGATCTGTAGGCATGAGGGAAAACATCAAGATGAGGTGTCATCATTCTATGATGTTATTTATAAGATTCTTATTGATCGTTGGACAAAGAGTAACACGCCACTGCATTGTTTGGCTCATTCTTTAAATCCAAGGTAATTCTACATAATACTTTTTTTATTCGTGTTTTAGTATTTTTCAATATTATTATTTGTCAATTTGGCACTAATTTTTTTATCATTTTATTATTTGCATTTTTATATCAAATAGCGAGGAATGGCTTAAAGAGGATCCTGCTCGAGTTCCTCCTCATAAAGAATTAGAAGTGTCACGAGAAAGAAAGAAATATCTCAACAGATACTTGTCAAATAAAGGACATGTAAAAGTGATTGTTGAGTATGGTAGTTTTTCAACTATGGACAATGATTTTGGTGAATTTGATTCTATACATGATCGTTACCACTTGGATCCAAAGACTTGGTGGGTCAATCATGACGCTTCTGCACCTATGCTTGAATCATTGGCCTTGAAGTTATTGGTACAACCTTCTTCTTCATTGTGTTGTGAAAGAAATTGGAGTACCTATTCCTTTGTGCATTCGCTTAAAAGGAATAGGATAAATCCAAAACGTGCTGAGGATTTGATATGTATTCATAGTAATCTTCATCTATTATCGAGAAGGAGTCCGCAATACTTCAAAGGGGATACTAAGATGTGGGATATTAGTGGTGACACATTTGATTCATTTGAAGATGTTGAAGTGCTCCAAGTTGCTAATTTGTCACTAGATGAACCGGATTTAGAGGCAGTAATATTTACTGATGATAGAGATAAAGATGTTGAGGAAGCAGCTAAAGATGAATGAAAGATTCATAGATTATTTTCTTTTATGTTTTGTTGAACTTCGTCTTATGACTAAATTTAGACAACTAAATTAAAAATTTATTTTTATTTGATATACTTGTTTTGATGCAATAAATAGACGTGCTATTGTATATTAAACTAAAATCTAAAATAAGTAAAAAAAAAATTAATTTACGTGTCCCCAAACGTGTCGTGTCTTATCTTTTTTAAAAATTACGTGTCTGCGTGTCGGTGTCGTGTCGTGTCGTGTCGCATGTCGTGTCCATGCAACTTAGGTGAAAGGTTGAGGGTACATTGGTAAGCCCAAAAGCCATAACCAAAAATTTATAATGACCTTCATAAGTCCTAAAAGCAGTTTTAGGGACATCACTTTCATGCATTCTGATTTGATGATAGCCAGATCCAATTTAGAAAATATTTCAGCACCATATAACTCATCCAACAATTCATCAATGTTAGGAATAGGATAGTTATCTTTTACTATATCTTTGGAGCATGATAATCGACACACATCCTCCAACTTCTATCAGCTTTCCTAACCAGCAGCAAAGGGGACGAGTATGGACTTTGACTATCTCTGATAACTCCACTTCTCTGAATCTCGGCCACTAACCATTCTATCTCAGCTTTTTGATAATAAGGATACCTGTAGGGTCTAACACAAGTTGGTCTAGAACCATCTAGCAACTCTATCTTGTGGTCATGGCTCCTGGGAAAGGGCAGCCCTTGAGGTTCTTCAAACAATACCTAGAATTGTTGGATTAATTTCAGCACAGCTGGGTCCATCTTTCCCTTCAGCTTTAAATTTTCTCCCCCAATTAATTGCATCCACAGTACCTTGTGCAGCTTTGGGTCATGTTCTTCCTCTTCCAATGCTTCCTTAGGTGGTTGTATTCCCTGGAACTTGACTTCACCTCCTCTGAAATTAAACTACATGGTTAAATCTGATAAATTCCAAAGAATATGCCCAAGATCCCTTAACCAGTCAACTCCTAGAACAACATCACAACCTCTCAAAGTTAATACATAAAGATTGGCATTAACCCTGAGATTTTGTAAGTTGATTGCCATAGCCCGACAGTAACCATTGCATGGAATGCTATCTCCATTGGCTACTTTGACTGTTAAGTGGCTTTTCCCCACTAACAATTTTGCTCTCCTTACCACATAAGGATCCACAAAGCTATGAGTATTACCTGTATCATTAAGAATCAGAACTTTTTGATTGTTAAGGGACCCTTCAATCCTCATGGTCTTGGGAGCCAAAGATCCTATTATGGCATGTAAGGAAATTCCTAGTAAATCCCCCACTTCCTTCTCCTTATCATTAGGTTCATTGGATTCTATCAGTGCCAAGTGTCCCTCATTAGGCTCAGTTTCATCTTCTTCTCCTTCCAGACAGTCTAATAGGAATAACTTGGATTTGCTACATTTGTGAGTCTGTGACCACTATGGAATTTTTCATCACAATAGTAGCAAATGCCTTTTTCTCTTCTGTCTTGTATTTGTGCTAGGGTAATTCTCTTGATAGGGAGTGCAGACTCTCTGTTTGTGTTATAGGTGTTTGGTTGGGTTCGATATTCTGGTTTAGGTGGAGGTGCAGGGAATCTAAGTATGGGTGGTTAGGCAGATAACCTGGGAAAGGAGGGTGTTGTAGTTTGGTTTTGGTTTTGGTTTTAAATCCATTTTGGTCCTACCTTATGACTTCTATTCACTTCCCCCTCTTGTAACTTAGCTAAACCGAATGCTGTAGAAATAGTACTTGGTTTAAGCATGGTTACCATAATTCTCAAATCATCTCTCAGGACACTAATGAAGGTGCTAATCCGAAACTCCTCAGTAAGTCCCTTAATTTTGTTAGATAGGACCTCAAATTCAGATTGGTATTCTTCTACCGTGGCTGTCTGTCTTAATTTTGTAAAAGCTCCAATTGGATCCTCATATGTTGAGGGTCCAAAGCGCACCTTAAGTGCTTCAATAAAGACCTCCCACTTCCCTACTGGACCTGAATCCCTTAGCCAAGAAATCCAAGCTAATGCATTGCCCTCCATGTGGAAGAAGGCAATCTGAGTTCTTTGATCCTTGGGTGTATTAAAATACTCAAAAAAAAATGTTCAGCTTTAAGAATCTAATCCATGGGTTCTGACCCATCAAATTTAGGAAAATAAAATCTAAGAGTCCTAGCATGTATGCTCCCATTTCCCTTAAATATTGGGTTATTGAATTGCCCTTTAGTGTTGAAAGATTCCTCACCTGATTTCTGACTACTAGCTTGTACTACTAACTGGTCATATCTAGATGCCAAGTTACTGAGCTGCTGCAACACTGCTTATAGCATGGTTTTCTTATTGTTTTGCTCTTACAGGTGCACCATCTCTCCTTTGAGCATGGAAATGGCCTCCGTGAGTTATGCTTGACATGTCCCTTCAGCCGTGGCACAGGAACGCGACTCTGATACCATTATTACAGTTGCTGTAATTGGTTTGTATATTTAGTTAGGCACTTCGAGGGGCCTTGTCCTCCTCCGTGTAATCCAAGAAATTTGTAGAAACTCCAAATCGAATTCCATTGAAATGAACTGCAAAATAAATAAGTAGAAGGACGGACTCAAATGCCTAACACTAACTCACGACTTTCATAACTGTCACTAACATGACAGACTCAACTGCGGCCAACATGGCTCCTTGAGATAAATCTCAATTCAAATAAAAAACAAAGGAAAGTTAAAGAGATATAATAAATGACCCATGGACTTTGACCCGATTTCATTGTTGGGAAAATATTTAGAGAAACAAAAAAAATTTAATCAAACTGAAGTCCCATATTTACACGGTTTCCTTAAATCGAATTCCCCGCCTCACCCGAGTGTAAGAGGTTTTGATCGGTGTTTGATTCCCAGGATAAAATCGATTGTTGATTTACGCTGCACTACGTTTACCGCCTGTCGAACTTGTTGTGTCTATCTCTCAAAGAACTTTAGAGAAGCAAGAAAAAGAACAACACCAAGGTTGCTGAAATGAAATGAAGGGGGAGGAAGTTGAATTTTCTATTTGTGTTTTCTGTGTTGGGTTCTTGTTTCAGCCGAGAGGTGTGGTTGGCTATTTATAATGCAACAACATTTGTTTTGCATTTAATCACCATTAAGCTACACTTTTGAAACTGATGAGCAGATGAAATAACATATGAAAAATGGATGAAACTGATGGCTGGCTTTTATCATTCGAAACTGATGGAGTTTTAATTTTCATTCAATAACTGAAACTGATTTCCAATCTGATGAAATTTCCAACAATCCCCCACATGAATGAAAATTTTAGGAAACCAGAAACTCAAGAAAGAGAAAGAGAGAGTAAAATGAATCAATCATGCATAGGATAGGTAGCGTTTAGCTTTGAACCTTCCAAGACAATAGACCTCACATATGATCATTCTAGACACAACGTAGTTCTCAAAGTTGTGTTCGTTTTGGCCATGAACACGTCACCTGGTTCTGCAAGTATTTGTTCAAGGATGTAGCCTTCCCAACCTTATAGAAGCGGCCCCACTTCACACTCACATAGGTGACCTCTTAACTTAACGTTTTACCACCACACTTAAGAGTCATTAAAAGCATAGCTTAACCTACATCTTTTAATCACTGTGAGCACCATAGGAATGAGCAGAAGGAGAACATTCTCAGTGATTTACATGGTTTAGTTGTCCCTTTGAACCTAAATCCTGGGATCTCCATTTATCTAGGTTGGGTTTCCACCATGATACCTTTCAACGTCATAGGCTGCAAGTCCATTCCCCTCGATGCTTTGACAACTAGTTTACGAGTTAACCCTTTGGTTAGCGGATCCGCAATATTATCCTTTGACTTCACATAATCTCCTCCAAGTTATTCTAATTTTTATTTAACTTGATTTTTTATTTGAACGTGTTCGCTTGACTACTAAGATTATTCAAATTATAACCACATGTCGATGTTTTATTGAATATATTTCAGGGTTCTTGAGATCTGACTTTTGTTTTTTCCTTCCAACTAATGCTAGTTGTTTTTCTTGACTTATATGATCTTCATCCTTTCATGTCTGGCTTTTACAATTTTGGGTTTGGAAGTTTAATTTATACGTTGAGAGGATCTATGATAATTCTGGGGCAGACCCAAATTGTAGCAGGTTCTGTTACCATTAATTCTTGCTCAATTGTTGGCTAATTAGTGAGTAGTTCTTGGTTTCTACAGTAAATGTTGAATATGGATCAACTATTGAAATACAAGTGCACATATCCAAATATGTTTTACATTCCGTAGCTTTAGTTTTGATCGATTTCCTGGTTTGAAGTTCTGGAGAAAGCTCGTCCATCAATTTCTTAATACAACATATTGTTGGAAAATATATTGATGGCAAATAAATTTTTACTTGTGAATGAAAGTTAGGATTTAAAGAGGAGCCTTAAAATGAATTACAATCCCACATTGGTTAGAAGTGGAAAAATGAGAATATATGGGGACTATAAGTAGTGTCATCCCATATTGGAAAAAAGAAAAAGAAATGTAGCAAAACTTACATAGTTATCACACATAGGATTAAAATGAGTTTGTGGACCAATTTATATATGATTAACAATTTGTAAGGTGTATAGAGACACATCCATGGCCTACGTGTCCACAAGGGGTGCAAATCTTGGACCGACTGGACTTTCGAGCCTTGAACTTGTATGCGGACGCGACCTGCGTACACGAATGTCGGACCAAACGAGTCAAAAATTGGCTACACAGTGCAAGCCACGTTTTGAAATTTTGTTTTGAATTTTTCATTTAAAACATAACTCAAAAAACTGATTTCCATTTAATTTGTAACTCCAAAACGTCTTGAGTAAGTGCATAATTCAAATGCCGTACGGACACTATGCTGAACACCGGCCCCCGGCTCTAAGACATTCATTTTATTTTCTGTCCAATACTGTTCAGTTTACAGCTTATACTTTCAATTCCAATTTTGTCGATTTGACTAGTTTGATTTGGGTCCGGCTCCAAGACATTCATTTAATTTTCTGTCCAATACTATCTAGTTTATAGCTTGTACTTCCAATACTGTTTAGTTTACAGCTAATACTTTCAATTCCGATTTTGTTGATTCGACTGGTTTGATTTGGCGGTGCACTTTACTAATTGAGTTGATAATCAAATTTGTCAACATTCTTGAGATTAAATATTTATCATCGATAGATTACAAATATTAAATAAAGTAATTTGAAAACATAAGATAAAATATAATACTAAGAAAGTATTAAGTTTATAAATTACACAATTTCTCAAATTACTTTTTAACCACACACGCTTTCTCTCTTCAATTTCAACCACTATTTTTTTCCTCAAAATTATAAATAAATCAATTTATAAACCACACAATGTTACCAAAGATATGCTTAAATTTCATTGATCACTGTATATTTCACCAAATAAATAAATAAATATTGACCACTATAAATTCCAAAACGTTTACTATTAACTAGTGTTACGTCTATGCGATGTACGGTCATTTGTTACTCACATATATCGAATTTATATGTTAACTCATGAAATGAATATTTAATTAAAAATGATAAGCTAAAGAAGAAAATTAATTTTAAAAAAAAATAGAATTACATATAACTTTTTTTTTTTTTTTTTACGATTTGTCTATTTATCATTCTAGGAAATTACACTCAGAATTTTATTAAAATGAAAAGAAAAAGAAAAATAGATCAATGAACGCTTTTATGAAATAAATATTTAATTAAGAATGAGAAACAATGTAGACAATTAATTACAAAAATTGTACAATAACACATACCTTTTTTCTGGTTTGTATGTTTATTATTCCAGTAAATTTCTTTAAACATTGTAATTTAAATTGACTTAATACTTAAAGTGAGAAAACGAAATTACATTTAAATAGAATTTGTAATACGTGAAAAATAGATATATCTATAATAAACGCTCGAAATTTTATTAAAATGAAAAGGAAAGAAAAAATAGATCGATGAATACTCCTATTTTATTCTCTTTCATTTTTTATTTTAAATGAAAAAATATTTATGTGATATTGACAAAGTTATTGTTTTTTGTTTTGGTTTTTTTCAAATGTTAAAAAAATTTGTAATTGTTGATTTTCAAGAGTGGAAGACAGCCCAGGAACATCGGGACGATTTGATCTTTAAGAAGATTTTACGAATAACATATTTTCAGTTTGCTCTCACTTGTTATCTTGTATTAAACTTCTAGTACTGAGATCTTTGATTTGACACTCATTTTGCATTTTTTTTTTACTTCAAAATAATATAATTATAAAAAGAATAATAATTAATACAAAAGATAGTTTATAGATATTATTATAGAACTAAATGATATAATTTAAATTGAATGAGATACTGAGTTTAAAATTTATAAAAACTTTTAAATTTGATTTATGAGACGATTTTACAGACAATATATTCACGGTTTGTTCTCAATTGCTAGCTTGTATTAAACTTCTTATTGAAATCTTCAATTTGACACTCATATTACATATTTTTTAACTTAAATATAAAAAAAAAAATTATCAAGCGAATAATAATTTTTATAAAACAAAAAAATAGTTTATACATTAAAATAAATTAAAATCTTGATGTCATTAATAGTATAGCACGAATTCTAATGTTATGTACACAATAATTGTTAAAATATTTATTACATTATTTTTTTGGCATGTTATTATTATTATTATTTTATTGTCTTGCATAGATTTTCAAATTTAGAAACTCATTTTGGGTGGGAAACTGTGTGTGTATTATTTTTGGCATATACTTTGTTTTTATATATGCATAGATAGATAAGTAAACTTTTCTTACATGGTGGAAACCAACATTTAAAAGTGCCACGTGAAAATTTATTATCCACATCGTTCATTTTGTTTATTTTTTTCATCCGGCTACGTCGGGTCGACCCAGGCCAGAAATCAAGTCGTGTTACCCTAGAAACCCAATCATATCAAACCCGATCAATGACTCGGGAAATCCAGTCGACCCGAACCCGAGTTTGGCTTGGGTTTCATTTTTTTTTTTTCAATTTTTTGATTTATTTAATACCCTGGTCGACTCCGAGTTGACCCTTGACCCAGTCTCTCGACCGTGATCGATGGTCGGGCCAATTATGAAAATTTTGAATTTTTTTAACTACTAAGGAAGGAATGAAGGATGGTGTAACAAGTTCACTAGCTAGTGAGAGGCGTTTTAAAATTTGTTTGGTAACACCTTTTTTTAAACAACTTTTTAATTACAAGTATTTCTTCAAATCACTTTTGAACCGAATATTTTACCTTGAAAATATCACATTCTTTGTTTAGAGCATTCACATTGGATGTATTAAAGTATTTGTTAGTGGGAAATGTTAATTAATAATCAATTTTATGTCTCCATTTAATATGTTAATTTGTTTGTTAAATGAATCTTTTTAGCAACCTGTTAACTTTCTTATTAAATTTTGCTAACATTTTAACATGTGATTTGTCATTTTTGTCTTAAGATTCTCCAATAGAGTAAGAGCATCCGCATTGGATGTGTTAATTTAGGTAGCCACAAAAAACTATATGTTAAATGATATGTATACATGTTAAAGTTAATTACTTATTATTGACACAATGGATGTTTTAGTTTCTAATTAAGTCCAAGAATAAGATAAGTATTTATTTTTAAAATATCAAGATTTATATATTAATATGATACTCATTTTGAAGATCTCGTTAAATCATATAATATGAAATCGACAAAAAAAAAATTATTTTTTTATCGATATCAAAAAAATTAAGAATGAAGAAGAAAAAACAAAATGAATAAATAAGGGATTTGCGGGCAGGGGGGCGGGATGTATTTACGTTATTGAAGAATTTTAATATAAAAGTGTCACATCAAATATTAAAATGCTAACTAAATTTAACAAGAAAGTTAAAAGTATTTCCAATATACTCTTTAAACTTGAGGTACGTTTTATTTTAGAGAGTCAACTCTTAAAATTTCACTCCAATAAGAGCATTTTCAATAGACTCTTTATATTTAAAGAAAATATTCTACGAGAATATTTTACCAAACAAAAAAATTTCAATGGCCTTGATAAACATTGGTCATTGGTACATTTGCTCCAAATGGATTGTCTAGGCTTTCCTTTAGTCCGAGGCCTTTAGTTATTTATTATATATTTTCCATTTAATGTGTACTATGCTAGTTTTCATTTGCTTTTGATTCACTTTCTTCACGTATGAGAGGTAGTACCTCCCAATTTGCAAATTTTGAACGCTATTTGTACTTCACATTTTTTGGAGATCAGATTTAGTTCTTCCTCATTCTCTTTACTTTTCATTTTATTTTATATAAAATAATAAGGAAATCCTGACCCCCAACAGCTTACCCTAGCGGAGGCCTCAAAACCACATTGGGGTTTTGCAGGTGTAAAAAAAAATCTAATTTTCTTTGTTATCTATTTTTATTTTTTGGAAACCAAAATTCATACTACTAGAAAATATTAATTCAAGATGAAAAATCAATATTAAAATCATAGGGTGTGTTTGATTACATAATAAGCCCTTGATTTCTCTGAACTAAATTGTTCAAGAAGAGATCTCGTTTTTATTCTTCATACAAATCTGCCATAGCTGATCTGCTGCTTCATTCGTGGCTTCTTCTTCCTCCATTTTCATTTTCAGGCTCAGTTCCATAGCTTTGGCCCTTAAACCTTCCCCACTACTCTTCTCCAATACTGCCGTTTTTATAGCCTTTGCCACCTCTTCCGACCTAAACAGTCTGTCGTCATCCCTCACCACCTCTATGGCGGCACCACCGTCGACCACCATTCTAGCATTTATGGGCTGATCAAGTTTCAAAGGCATGGCTATAATCGGAACCCCAAAATAAATACTCTCCATTACAGAACTCCAACCACAATGGCTCATAAAAGCACCAGTACTTGAATGTGCCAATATTTCAGCCTGTGGTGCCCATCCCTGCAGAATTTTCCCCCTCTCTTTCACCCTTTCGAGGAATCCCTCCGGCAAGAATTCTTCGACTCGTACGTCATTTCCAGCAGGAAATCTAACGACCCATATAAAGTTCACATTAGTTAACTCTAAGCCTACTGCTATTTCTTACATCTGTTCCTTGGACAAGTAGTTTTCACTCCCAAAGGAAATATACACAGAAGAAAACTGGTTTTTTGTACTCAGCCATTTCTTGATTTCTGAACTCTCATCTTCATGGTTGGAATGTGTGACAAGATGGCCAACAGGAACCACGTTTTTCCGACACAAAATTGAAAGATAATCAATGTATTTTCCCTCTATTCCTTTACAGGTCTTGACTAAAACAATGTCATGAGATTGTTTGAAAATTCCAAATGCAAAACCTTCAGCTGCATCTTTAACTTTTATTGATTCACCTTCACCCTGCAGATCCTTTTGTTCGTGATCCCGAAAATATATTGCTGGATAAGGGAAATTAGTAGCATTCCCATGTGTATGAATATGATGGAAAAATGATAACTGCGTTGCTCCAGAATTAGAAAAGAGAACGGCTGGAATACCTGTTGAAACATGATTTGTCTACAAAGTTATCAACACGATAATAGAGGAGACATAAGTTCGATGTGGGAACGTTGCCCAACTTCCAATGAGGGTGGGTCAAGTATTCGATGTTGCCCACTTGACACATCCTCATTGGAAGGTGGGTGTTGTCCACGTCGGACAACGGAGCAATTTCGAAGTTTTGAATTTAAGCATTGTTGGAGGCTTTTGATAGAAAAGCAAGGGATTATTTGACAAAGATTTTGACAAGAGTTCTAGCTTGTCTTAAGCTTTTATAAGATGTGATTCGTGGCAATATAGGTTCTCAATCCAGGTCACTACAGGAATCCGGCCCAACAAAGACGACAAAAGTCGTTTCTAAAGGACCTAAAGTCGTCTCTATTGGTTATTAGAGACGACAAAGTCGTCTCAATGAGTCTTATATGTAGGTCCGTGACTGAAGATAATTAGAGACGATTCTGTCGTCTCTGTTTCCTCCGGAGCAATTGAGACGATCTTTAAAGACAACATTGTCATCTCTATTTGTGAAAATATTTAATTAATTTTCTATTTATTTATTTTGACCCGATTCAATCCCTTTTTAACCCGACCCAAATCTTGATTCGAACCGTCGACCTACGAATTTTCTTTAATTCATATGATAATTGTGCATGACAAGGATTCGAATTCGAGACCTAAGTGTTGGGTGGTGATGTCCCAACCACTAAGATAATTGAATTCTTGTGTTAAATTTTATTTTAAATAATATAAATTAGTTAACTTAATAATATTTTCTTAACAAATTAACTTTAATATTAATTATATAAATGTAAATAATTAAAAAGGTCAACAAAATAAAACCAAAATTTTAAAAAATAAGAATAATTTTTTTTTAAAAAAACAGAATAGTCTATGTCGTCTCTATTGGTCGATAGAGACGACTATGTCGGTCAATAGAGACGACATTACTCTCTATTGATTGACAACTAATAGAGACGACTTAAAAAGTCGTCTCTATTGGTCGACCAATAGAGATGACTTTTCGTATCGTCTCTAATTTTTCGTCTTTTTCTCTCATTTTTCTTGTAGTTTTTCAGACAAGATTTAAATAAATTTGTCTTTTCCATAACATCTTAAAATTTTCCATAAAGTGAAGTGATTTAACATATAGCCCCTGTTTGTTTCCACTAAAACATGGATTAAAACATGTAATTTTAATCATAGGAAACTTTTCAACCAAACATTCTATGAAAATCTAATAAAATTCTAATTTTAACTCTGTTCCCTAACTGCTTTATTTAAGTTGTAGATCGACTAGACAAACGTACTTTGTGATGAAGCAAATTTGGGAGCCCAGGGCTGGAAGCCATCATATATCAGCAAGTCAGGCTTCAAGTTGCTGATGATGCTGGAGAAGCTTGAACTTGACATCTGAAAGGCCTGCATAAGGGTTGGCATAAGATTTGGTGGCACATTTTTGGTGGTGTGAAATTGTGGAGGAAGTTCAGGTAGTGATGGTAAATGGAGTTCTACAAATTTTATGGGAAAATCAGATAAATCTTTCTGCAAACTGTTCTTGATTGAATCAATATTGATGGGTGTAGAACAGAAGTATATTGTAAAGTTTTTCTTTGAGATTAATTTCTTGGATAATTCAAGAAAGGGAAAAATATGTCCATGAGCTAACCATGGGAACATAAGAATTCTGAAACTTGCCTCCATGGATGAAACCCTCCTCTCGAGAACTCAAAAGAAAATGGAAAATTCAAGATTGGAACAAACTGTGGCCAGATTTTGTATTTTAGTCCTTGAATCATTGCAAGTAATATCTCTATTTATTTTAACAATAAAGATATAATCACAATTTGATCTACAATGTGGATCACAATCACACTTATATGAGGGTGGGGATTGTGACCCCACCTCCATGTGAGTATGATTGTTTTGTGAAAATAGAGTTATCCTTATTTTAATGCAAAGTGATCTCCTAGTCCCTGTTTGGCTCCATTTTTTGTAATTAAATTTATTCAACACTCAATCTCAACCATCTATTTTAATCAAGTCTATCATTTTTTATTTTTTAAACATTTTTTAATTACATATCATCTGAAAAATGCTATTTTAAATCGTGATTTTTTTTCAAATAATGAATTTCAAACAAGGGCCTAATAAGTCCTAACCACCCTCTGGCGGGTATTTCAAGATTGCAGTTTTGACTCTTTTTTTGGTTTTTAAACGTTAAATTTGTTCCAACTCCACGCAATTTTTTTTAATATTTTAATTAATGGGACCATTTCTTATACTTTTTATTTTTATTTTTTTCTTTCTAATAACTTATTTGATCCATAATAAATCAATCAATTTTTTTTTCAAATTCATTTTCAATTACACATTTTTATGGACCATATCACTTTACATATTTTTTAATCATACATTTAAAAATGTATTCAATTTTTCCTATACCAAACAGACATTAAGCCTCCTTTCGATAATACTGTAACAGTATAAATTGATTTATTTATATTTTGTAGGTAAAATGTGTGATTAAAAAGTAAGTGTGAGATTAAAAAGTTGTTTGAAAAATTGTGTTGTAAAAAAATGTGTGCAATTAAAAAACGATTTAAAAACTTGTGTTGCTTATAAATCGATTTATAAATTGTAATGATTACATTAAGTGTGTGCTTAATAAATTAAAATAGACGTTACACAAATCATACTAACTCAGGAAAAAAATTGTATTTTTCAGTTGAATTCTCACGTCAACATTTTTTTTATCTGACTTGTCTCTTCGATTAATTAGCTTAAGTTCTAAATGTATGATTGAAAAATATGTAAAGTGATGTGTCCCATAAAAATGTATGATTGAAAATGAATTTGAGAAAAAAAAATTGATTAATTTATCATGGACCAAATAAGTTATTAAAAGGAAAAAAAAAAAAAAAAAGAGTATATTAAATGGATTGTCAGCCTGACAACCCATTAAAATAATAAAAAAAAATGCGTGGAGTGCAGGATAGCCCTGCGCTCCATGCTCATTAGAACCAAATAGTTTTAAACGTTTTTTAGTCCTTTTTTTAACTTTTCATTTTTTTTTTATTTTACCTTTTTTATACCTGTTTTCGTTTTTTTTAAAATGTAAAATTTTTTTACTTCTGTTTGTTAAAAATATAACTCTATGACCAGAAAATCGAATGTAATATAAATATAAAACACCTTTATTATAGTGAAACTTCAACTATTTTAAAAAATCACATTAAAAATAATTAACATACAACCATCGAATAACACTTATTTGTCACTTAATTCGCAGTTGCCTTCACCATACTCGTTACTATCAGCGAACTCATACTTTTCAAATTCAATCGTTTCTATGTGACCATAATGAAATTGTGGATAGTATGTATATTCTTTGATATTCATACTAGGTGTATCAGTGTGACTAAAGCAGAAGATCAGGTAATATGTATTTTCTTTGACATTCATCGTGTTGTTGTACAATTAACAAGTTTTAATAGTGTCATAATAAATATTACTGAGTGGAAAAATACGAATTTAATTGCAAATAAAAGATATCTTGAAATAAATATAATGCTTATGTCACAAATGTATAATGTGTCCATGTGTACAAGAAATGCGAAAATGAACCATGTGTTTGACCCTATTGAATGTAAGACATTATATTTATATTACATCCAATTTTTTGGTATTATTTGAATTATATTTTTAACAAACAAAATTCAAAAAATAAAAAATAAAAAATGAAAGTTAAAAAAAAAAACAAAAACAAAAAACGACAACAGCAGCAAAAGTCAAGGGGCCCCTTGAAAATTAGAAATACCCGTCGGAGGGAAGTAGAACATGATCGTTATTTTGGTGGAATTCATTTTCCCGCCACTTTGGTGAGAATTGGTTTTCCGCCTTAGGTGGAAAATCTTATTTGCCTCGTTTGATCCTTTTTGTTGTTAATTAACTTATTTTTTTCTAAAAATTAACATTATTATTATTATCAAATACAAATGTATAAAAAATTAAAAAAAAAATGATTAAAATAGCAAAATTTTACTTTGTTTTACATGAAAAATAATATCAATCAAACAATGAAACTTGAAAAGTTCTCCACTTTTTCTACCTAGAAAATTAAATCAATCAAATACATTAACTTCCAATTCTCAGGAAAATAAGTTCAAAAGAATTCAATTCCCTGAAATTCTTTTTCTTTCCACTCAAATTACACTCTCGCAATCAAACGGACCCTTAGTGTCATATATTAA
The DNA here is from genome assembly GCA_963555705.1 of Ligustrum vulgare. Lineage (NCBI taxonomy): Eukaryota > Viridiplantae > Streptophyta > Magnoliopsida > Lamiales > Oleaceae > Ligustrum > Ligustrum vulgare. The sequence continues at coordinate 49,414,787 of OY743184.1, read as the reverse complement.
CTAATTGTCAATTTTATGTCTACATTAGATATATTAACTTGTTTGTTAAAGAAATTTATTTAAATATATTGTTAACTTGTTCGTTAAAATTAACAAATATTTTAACCATCGACGTGACAATTTATATTAAAAACAATAGAGAAAAATTAGTTATGGGTAAATTTACTACATCCAATGTGACACTCAAAATAATAAATTAAAGTTAACATGTAGATAGATGTATCAAGACGGATGGACCAATCGGACCCGTGAACTCGGATCTACTCGGGACCGCTGACCGATCCGAGACCCGAATGAGCGGTTCACGAGTAAAAATATTTTTTATTAAATAGGGTAATAGAAAATCTCTTTTCTTTTACAAGCTCTAGTACAACTTCTAAAGGCAAATCTTCTTTTTTCTCCCTAATAACTAAGAAACGTAATGTTATTTGATCGTAGCAATTAGAAATGCATTTAGTTATTATTTGTTTATATTGTATTTAACTTTGTAAATTAAGAAATAATTCATGTAACATAAAATTTAAATTTAAATTTTATGTAAACATTTCTTGGTATAGATATGAATTTATTATTTTGCATTTAGCAATTTTATGTAAACATTTCTTGGTATAGATATGAAATATTCTATGTTTTATTCATACAAGGTCAAATCGGAACGAACCGCAACCTTCATAGGTTCGACCCGAATGGACCAGCGGGCATGTCTAGGTTGTAGTTCAAAATTTATGGGTTGATTTGGATCGGCCATTAAACCTATAGCAGACGGACTTTTTCACACGGGTCGTTAACGGCTCATATGTGGCTGCTTGACTTGGCTCGAATTGACATCTCTGCATGTAGTTGTGGCAATTAACATCTCTTTTATTGTCTATGTGATAGTGTTTAACAAATAAAAAATTAACACATTCATTGTGGATACTCTTACTTAGCTTGACGTGTTAAGGAAAAAGATGAAAAATCATATGCGTAGTACCAACCCTTTGTAGAGCCCCTTTCGTCTCCATAACCAACAATTTTCCTTGGGGAGTGTTAGAATGTGTTCTATATTGTTTGGTCCCGTGCAGTAAAAACGTACTAAAATAAGCCCTTTATTTTCATAAAGTTTGGATTGTTCAAGAAAATTCCACAATATCATGATTCTTCATACAAATCTGCCATAGCTGATCTGCAGCTGTTAGGATATTTGACCCAAATTAAAAATGGGAATGTCTTGAACAATTGATTTTCTTGTTAAAGTGGTTAACTTGGAGACCAAGTTAAGAGTGAAAAGAAAATGAAGATAATTTTTTTTGCATGGATTTCTTTCCTTATTCTGATTATTCTATTTCAACAATGAAATATCTTGGGGTACAAGTAATACACGTTTTGGGTTATGTTTACCTATAAATATGTATGTTGAGGAGCCAATTAATTGCATATTGATTAGAGAGTATTGTGAGGAAAAATGAAGTCTAGCATCTTGATTTTTCTTTGGTTCTTTGTGGGTTGTACAAATAAGTAGAAATTGGTAGATGTGATAAAACTTGGTTATTTTTCTTACAATACTTTGAGGGTTTGGTGAGTGTAAATTCTATATAATTGTAACAATTTATTATATAATGAAAAGTTTTGGCGAGGGTCCGTGGACGTAGGCAAGTTGTCGAATCACGTAAATTTCTGTGTTCGTACGTATTTTCTGGTTTGCTTATTATTTTTTGAATATAAAAAATTCATGTTGGGTTAATTAGAGAGAAGATTTGTGTGTAATTCCCAACAATGGCGCCATCGAGGGAGAAATCGACGTCTAATTAACAGAGTATCAGGTGGTTCGAAGATTTTTTTTTTGCGCAAAAAAAAAATATGTTTGGAAAGTACAACGTGGAGAAATTTGACTGGAAGATCAATTTTGGCTTATGGTAAGTACAAGTCAAGGATATATTGATTCAGACGGGACTGCAGAAAGCTTTGAAGGAAAACCAACCCCGAGTTCTGACAAAGAAACTAAATCCAGTACGAGAGATGAAGATTTGGATTTGAAGGTTGCTGTTATGTTACAACTTTGTTTGGCCAAAAATGTTATTGCAAATATTTATGAGATATTTGCTATGAAGGAACTGTGGAAAAACTAAAAGAGTTGTATCAGATGAAGAGCTTGTCAAAGAACTTGTATCTGAATGAGCGGTTTCATTCTTTGAGAATGAATTCAGGTATGAAAATCTTAGACCATCTTGGTGTTCACGATGGAATTGTTTCTGAATTGGAATCTATTAGAATTAAGATTGATGACGAGGATAAGGTGCATCTGGTCTCTTTCATCCACGTTTGAATACATCATGCTGATTTTGATGTATTGGAAGGAAATGGTGGAATTTTCAGAAGTTAAGTTGATTAGGTTGAAGTGACAGTTCATCTGAAAACGCTTTGCTTTTTACTGAAAAGTGGAAGAGAGGTAACTCCATGAAGAAGAAGGTAATATGTTGGAACTGTGGTAAATCTAGTCATGTGAGAAGAAATTGTCCAAAAGGTGGAGCAGAGTCGGCTAACTGTTCGAAGGTGGACAATGCGACTCTCCTGATGGAGGGTAGTGATTATGTACTTTAGTAAGATGAAACTTCCTTATGGCATGAAGTCGGTTGCCATGATAGAGGATGTGTTCTTGCTAACGGGTACATGTGTTTGTGCACGAGCATTGGTTTGACATTAATGCAAGGTATGTGGTGAAATTGATGTCGATGGCTGATGAACTCCAAAGGAAAGCCAAACATGGGAGTTGTAGCATAATTTTTCAGCAAAGTTTATTTCGACATGAGTCAATGAAAAGCTCGGAATTCGTTGATAATTCTGAATGCTGGTTATACTCATTTGGTGAAGTATGAGATCGTCAAAGTATTAAATGCTTGCCTGTTACCCAATTGTTGATTTAAATATTTTGGCTCGAATGAATTTGTGTCAATGTGGAGATTTTTAGGATTTTTGACCTAAATTAAGAATGTGAATATCTTGAACAATTGATTTTCTTGTTAAAGTGGTTAACTTGGAGACCAAGTTAAAGGTGAAAAGAAAATGAAGATAATCTTTTTGGCATGAATTTCTTTCCTTATTCTGATTATTCTACTTCAACAAGGAAATATCTTTGAGTACAAGTAATACACGTTTTGGGTTATGTTTACCTATAAATGTTTGGTGAGAAGTCAATTAATTGCACATTGACTAGAGAGTATTATGAGGAAAAATATAGTCTAGCATTTTGATTTTTCTTGGGTTCTTAGTGGGTTGTACAAAGAAGTAGAATTTGGTAGATGTGATAAAATTTGGTTATTTTTCTTACAATACTTGGAGGGTTTGGTGAGCGCAAATTCTATATAATTGTAACAATTTATTATATAGTGAAAATCTTTGGCGAGGGTCCGTGGACGTAGGTAAGTTGCCGAACCATGTAAGTTTTGCGTTGTTTTATTTTCTTATTGGCTCAATTATTTCTTGAATATCAAAAATTCCTGTGGGATTAATTAGAGAGGGAATTTGGTGGTAATTCCCAACAGCTGCTTCATTTATGGTTTCTTCTTCCTCCATTTTCGTTTTATGGCTCAATTCCATAGCTTAGTCCTTAAACCTTGTCCACTACTCTTCTCCAAAACCTAACAATAATGGAATTGAGGCTGAAGGGGAGGCTCTCAAGATGAAAATTGTTTAGGAGTGAAGACAATCAAATTCATCATATATATATATAAAAAAAAAAAAAAAATGAATTGGAAGCTGTCAAGTTTAGCAACATCAACTGAATACCAGTACTGCCTTGCCCACAGCTACCAAAGAAACTGGAACCCTTGAAAGGGAGATGTAGGCCCGAAAGCAAGAGAGAGAAGGTTTCGTTTACCACTGGAACTGAAGTAGCGGAACTAGCACGACGAACAATGCTCGACACTCTGTCAAGTGAGCCCCTCTCATTCTCTATAAGCCCTATAGTTGCCCTGTATAAGCCATTCGTAGCTCAATACCCTTTCACTGCCTTCTCACGCTAATGAAAGCCCTTACAGAACAACTACTGCGAGAGTGTTTCCTTCCCCTATACGGAAAGAGACTCTATTGGGTCAAAGTCACTTTCCAGAAGAGGCAAGGAGTAGTAAGAGGAAGAAAGAAGAGACCAAGTCGTTTACTTCATATTTGTGACTCTTGCCAACAATTGGTTCTTTAACTGGCACTTGACTCGAACCACTTGCCATATCTAAACTAGCTACTGGCAAAGAGGGAATTGATTTTGATTACCTTCCTCGCGTATGTATAAGACCGAATCCATTCGATTTCTAAAAAAAGATTAATAATTCTTAACTTTTCAAGGAATCCTTCATCAGTGGTTGTGAATGACTGATTTTTTCAATCTTTTCAACCTTGGTTCCGTAGGAGCAAGTCAGAAAGATTGAGAAATAGAACCATCTGATTAAAGCCCTTGGACAGTTGGACTACAATGCATTGGGTATGTATAGGTTACATCGTAGTTAAAGAATAATGAATACTTTTAATATCAAATCAGAATCGAGATCCCAATTGAATTTTTAAATTAAAAGAAGATTTATATAACTCTTTGTCAAGTTCGATGGATTGCACGGATTTGAAACCTTAACATTCGCACCTTAAATATCAAACCCGTGTAGAGCCCTTTTTATTTTGATAACAAACCATGTTTTTCTAGTGTCCATGGTGTGCCCGGCTGTAGGCATGTCCCCCACGACAAAGAGCATTGAGCTACTGCAAGGCCGGCTCTAACTATAGGCGGCATGGACAGTAGGCCTAAGGTCCCACATTGTTGAGGACCCCCATAATATAACTGCATTTATTTGACATTTATATAGATATAGATAAGAATTCATAAAGTTTGTGTACAAGTTTTGAACCTTTAATCTAAAATTTTAACCTTTGTTTGGTAAGAATTTTTTTTGTTTATAAATAAAGAATATAATATTTTCGAGGTAAAATATACTACTGAAAAATAATTTTGAAAAATATGTGATAAAAAAATAGTTTGAGAAAATACATTATTTATAAATTTGTTTATAAATAAGTTTACCAAACGGATGCTTAGGACTAAGGCCTTGTTGCTCCCATTTGTATTTCAACTTTTTTCTCAGATTCATTTTTCAAGCAGGCATTTTTATGAGAACCACCACCTTTCACACTTTTTAACTACACGTTTCCCTAAAAATCCAAAATTTCCCAAAAATCCCCAAAAACTACCTCCGCCAAAAAAGCACAAACTAGCAGTTCCATTTTTACTAAAAAGTATAAACATACAAGATATTGTTCCTCTTCTACGGTCATCGAAAAAATGTTACAATATCACCCTGCTGGAAATATTAACTACAGAGCCTTGAAAAGCTCCCACAAGCAAGATGAGTTCGAGGCTCGTAATGAAAGCAAAATTTCATTAATATAATTCAAAAATATGAAACGAAAAGATAAATATTTGAACTGTCCGTTACTCTAATAGACCTCATAGCTCGACAAATAATTGTCAGTTACGTGTTTTGGATGCTTCTGAGAAATCCTGCAGCCAGAAACCCTCCAGTGTGCAAAACAGACGAGGAACTGTTTTCAAGAAAAAACTGCTTCATTTCCTGTGAGGTTCTTCATATTAACATTCACGTCCACACCCAAGCTCGATAATGCATTGATCATGGCAGGAATATCATTTTGTAATGCAGCAGCCAATGCCTGAACAAGACAACAAAAGGATATTCTAAATTATGCAGCAATCTTCGACTCTTCGTCAACATACTCCAAGTAAACAAATTTAAGTTTGTGATCCTTGACTCGTGAAAACAGAACACTTGACTAATGCACAATGTACAACATCTGTCGGAGCATGAGACCCACAAGTTTCATATTTTTATCCTGTGCTTTTAATGTTAAGCATACTATAAGCTAGGTGATATATATATATATATATTCTTAAAAAATAATGTCTATAATACACCAGATAATTCATCAAGAAAGGAAAATGTAATCAGAATCTTGTTCAGGTCATTGTGATGCAAACAAACCCAGGAAGGAAGAGGAGAATTAAATGTATGGATACAGATACATTCCGAGATAAAACAGTTCCAAGTCATCAGATTAGATTTGTTTACCTTTCTGCTTTCTTCTTTTTGATGCTTTACAACTTCCAAAGGCCACTCACTTGCTAGCTTTTGAAGTTCAACCATGATACCTGGCCTTTTTGCATCGGACAAAGTCTGGAAACACATATGGTACTCTAATTATCAGCAACCCCATCTAGATTGGGTAAAAATTAACGCGGAATATAACTTTTGATCATCTTGTGTTAAATTTTGAAGAAGGGATAGCAGGCCATTGAGACACTATTAATCTCAACCAAAAATAAGATGGATAATTAACCTCCTTCTGGCTAATTTATAAATCCTTTATAAATCATTTATAAATTGGTAGACTTCATTTTGAACCACAAATTCCAATTGACTCACAAGTACTATCCACTTATACATCACTCATTTCTATCTATTTATAAATTAAACAATATGGAGGCTAAAATTTTAGTGCCGTCAGTTTTTGTTTTAGAAAAACTAAGTTGCACGAACACTGACACGCGACACGAATATGACGCGACACGGACACGTCGACACGTGATTTTTAAAAAAAGTTAGACACGACACGTTGGGGATACGTAAATTAATTTTTTTAATTTATTATTATTTTAGTCTTATTTACAAACAACACATTGTATATTTATTGAATTAAAATGAGAATATCAAATAAAAACAAACTTGTAAGTTAGATTTATCATTTTTTTAATTGCATGCATTTCGCCCATTCCCCTTTTTCATTTAGATATATATGGTGTAGCTCCGACACGTGTCGGAGAGTGTCCGGAGAGTGTCGGTGTCGGACAAGTGTCCGACACGACACGCTGGCTCCCGACAGAGTGTCGGTGCAATCTAGTAGAAAAATCGTGCATTGTTGAGATCAAGCATAAATTAAGGCCGGCCCTTAAGTTTTAGGGGCCCTAAGCGGGCCTCCAACTCCAAAATTTATTGGGTAATGAGCCAAGCACAATTTTTTTACTAAATACACACACACAAGCACGAAGAATCAAACTAGTGACCAATAGCATAAGCACAAACTATTTCCATCCATTGTACCAACTATGCTAAGCTCAAATTGTTGTTAGTATTATACTTCTAGAAAATATACGGGGGTTTGATTTCTCAATTTTGGGGAATCGTTTTGGTCGGAGACCCTAAGCCACCGCCATGCTCACCAGCCCTGAGCATAATAACGTGTTTAAGACTAGCAAGATTTTCCCTAGCGATATCACAAATTTTACAATCCAGAACATTAAAGGGTTGTTTGACAAACCTTTTGATAAAAATTTTAGTAGATTTTGATAAAAGTTGAATGAAATGTGTGATTAAAATGTTGACTTTGACCTCAACATTTAGCAACTTTTTAAAGCTATCCAAAACAAATATAAAGATTTTAGACGTCAATTTCAGAAGATAAAACATATTTGGTTCTAGAATCCAGATAGACGATTTGGAACTCTCCATTCAGGTCAAGTCCCTCAAGCTAAAATTAAAAGGCACTATCCAACTTGTTCTAAAGCACTTCAGAGAGGTGAAGATTTAGGTTTTACGAAAATGGTGGGTGGGCAGTGGGACCCACCCATGACCAATCCCTACCTGCCACGTGGTTGGTGGGCGATCTTTATGTGGACGCCATAAATTTCGTGTTAGATTTTAACCTTACATTTTTTCAAAAATTCTGTTAGGTTTTAACCTTACATTTTCCAAAAAGTTCAACATTTTTAATAATGTAAGTAACCTGATTAAGTATTTGGATGATTGCAGCGGCATTTTCAGGCTTGCGTTCAAGTAGGAAGCCCTGCAGAGGAGATAAAAGTCCGTAACAACACAAGGATCAGAAACATGAAAGTTGTGTTCAAAGAACACCTAAATGAAGAGATTAGAGGAATTTTTTTATCTATTATGCCCCTCTTTGAGAGAAATTTTAATCTAGATTTTTACCAAAGTCAAATTCAACAATTAAATATAACCCCATATTTCATGGATCCCACAACTTTTTAACCGCACATCTCATCCACTTATTTGATTGGGGAATTATACTAGACCTATTAGAAAATAATGAGGTTAGGTTATATGCGTAAAATTAGATCTATGAGTACGACTGAACTGCAAAAAAATCCCTAGTAAGACTGGGAGAAATAGCCAAGCTTGTTCTCAGAGAAATATGCAGGTTTTGAGCGCTATAAAATAAGGGTTTCGTCTTTTTTCTAACATGTAAACATTTATAATGCCCTTCTCCAATTCTATGGTGAGTTCCAAAGAAAAAGAACAAAAAAATAATCTAGTTGTCCAGATTGCTTGCACCTGGCAATCCCTTCCATCCCGATTACAACAATTCACATTCTTTACACTCATAAGGAATTGTGAAATTTCAACAGGAGAGGTTTCATAATCAAATTATTTTCCACTATTATGGATGTTGTATTCCATAGTTTTGTGTGATACAAAGAAATTTCAGATATAAATACTGTCCGTTATCACATATACCTAAATATACTGCTTTAACTCTAAATTGATGAAAGATATACCTTGTTAAGGACGATAAAGTAATCTTTTATAAGGACTTATTTCCAGATAATATCTAATGTTTTGTTAATTTTCAATTATAATACATGTCTACTTAGAAAGGGGAAGGATAGGGAACAGAATTCGAATCAACGTGCGAACGCCATATGAATTACCTTAGCACAGGAAACCCCAGTTGCAATACTATGCTGTTTCATAGCTTCTGATCTCCACTTCTCAATTTCCCACAAGGAAACAGAATCTCCTGCAGAGAAGGAAAATAAGATAAGTATGAAATGCAATAACCATTTATGGGTTTATGCTATCCAAAAGACCAAAAGCATGAACTTGAGAGCATGTGGAATGAAGTGGGCAATAATATTCTATGGTCATACAGACGCAAGAAGAGATACTTCGTTTTTTTTTTCCCATAGCAAAAAAGATACTTTATAAGACCTTTCCTGACAGCAAATTCCATCCAGAAGTCAAAGGAAGTCTGTCTAAGTCTTACTCCTGATGTGACAAACCGTTTACCATACTTAGAGATCAAATCCCACCTGTCTGTGTCATAACAAATGCTGCAATAAGCAAAAAACAGTATAAAGAACTAGAAAAATTCAATTCAAAAGGGTGTAATATTATGGTGAACAGCACAGAAGAACTTGCATGAAAACAGTAAACCAAAAGACAACTGTCGAACAATTAATGCACATGGTTTAAAAAATGAACCTCAAAATGAAATATATGAACGCGTAAGGTGCTGTTTAAGAACCTATTATACTCAAAATTACTCACCAATGAAAAATATATCCATATTTTTATACATCAGGGGATTTTTTGCATGCATTATTGCATAATATGGTCAGGCAATCTCTCTGCATAAGACACTACAAATAAGGTTCAAAGAATTTGTGTAAAAACAAAGGCTATATTTGTAAGAAGGGAAAGGAGTGAGGACATGAGAAGAGTAAGGAGTAGGCAGGAGGTAGGAGGGGGTTATTACAAATGCAACTTAACCATGGTTAATTCTGTAACTAGATAACGGAATAGTGAATATTAGTTTAATTCTTGGTATCTTACTGAAAACAAAATTATGACAAATTGACAATAACAAACTACATAACAGTGATCATCAACGTAAACAGAAGCAGGTGGAAAGATTTTTAGGAAAATGAAAGCATATATTATGACCTGAAAACTAAATCTGCCGTGCCAGGTTGCAATGGTAACTCATTCTTCTTCACAAGTTTCATTACTTCTACCATGAGTTTGACATCACGGCGTTCTTTAGAATGCAACTGCGGCCACATAAGAATTATTTGTTTACAGGTGCACACACATAATAAAAAATAGATATCATGAACCTCCCTGAGAAGGCGATTTCTTAAGTACCAACAAATGATGGGCAGATCCGATATCAGGAGTCAATCCATATAAATTATGCTTCCACAATGCCTTCTTTCCTGTGAATATATCATAGCATAAAAACACTCTCATTTATGGCGACAACAACAGTATGATCACCGGAGAAGAAAAGAAGGTTACTAGCTTGTGAGCCAAAAACCTCGTGAATTTTAAACATGTTACTAAGAGCTTATTTGGTCCTTTTTTTTTCACTTTTTTCTGAAGTTCATTTTCAACCACACATTACTATGAGACTCCTCACTTTTCACATTTTCAACAATTCACCCAAAACATCCGATACCAAACAAGCTCTAAAGCAGATCTAGATTTTCAAGCAACTATATTTCACCATAGTCAACCACAATAAAACTACAATTGACTTTGGACATGTTCTCCTTGAAATATACAAGGCATGAATAGACATGAGAGAAAATTCAAATAAACGATCCTTTATGATGTTCAATGATGCTATTCAGAAGCAGAATGAAAGTACATACAGTGCAGGAACCATGTTCTCATCATTGATGTATGAAATCAAAAAATGACTTGCAGAGTTTAATTTGATGCTTGAAACATATCAGGTGTTAGACTAAAATGTCGTTAAGGCAATTTTAAGTTCACGTCAATAATCTTTCATCAGACCTATATGGATTTTATGGATGTAGCGATGCATCAGAAAAGAGCCAAGAAGAATATAGCGTGCAAAAGAGAGATTACTAGTTTACTGCCATTTTCAGTTTCCGAAAGTTACAAAAGCCAATTAAGACCTAAATATACATGGCAAGTTGTATCTAACTGCTAAGTTTACAGGAGAAAAAAAGAATGTGAAGTATAGTGTGGTACAAAGTTAACATCCTCAGTTTCATCGTGCACAAATGATAGAAATTCCATTTTTTTTAATTACACATCTAGATCCACGTATCCAGTTCACACTTTTCATAAACAACAAATCTACTTCAATAAAATATAAGGGGAAAGAAGGGATGATATTTTTTTACCAAAATCAATAGCTCCTACACGTGCACAAGCCTTTGTAACTTCCCTGCAAAGTGCGCTATTAAAATTATCATGTATCCGAAGATTGGAGAGTCTCTGCAATCCACAACAAAACAATCATATAGCAGAAATAGAAAAATAAAAGTCAGCCAGCCTATGGCATAAAACAAGTAAACACTGACAAGTAAACGAAGTCTCTGCAAAATATCAAACAGAAGCTTAATATCCTCATTGTTAGAACATTTTTCAATGAGCGACCACAACCAAGCATTTGGAGGAGCAGTTCTTTTCTCTGCTACACATTTCAGCATCTTATCATATACTTCCTTTGCAGTGCATGTGCCTGGATGAGAAATAACACCAAAAGCATATTCTCACCACAGAAATTTCAAGATTCAACTTCTTAAACAACTCCAAGACCAAAAAATGTAAATAACCACCTGCAGAATCATTCTCAACCACACTCACTTCTGTAGAATATGGTATATACATCAGCATTGAATGTGTAGGAATTTGCGTTATAGTATTTTGACAATATGATTCCACTGGTAAATGATTCCCAAGAAGAATCCCTGCATATTTTTAAATTCCTAGAAAATCATATTGACTGTATTGCAATATTACAAATTAGTCGGATAAAAATAAATGTCCGCAAACATGTTCACACACACAAATACCAGCACGTGAACTAATTAGCACATAATTCTCACATTTGTTTGGGTGTGCCTCTGCGTGACAAGAAATTACAATTTTCTTTTCCATCACTGTAACAAGTATCGTTTTTCTGATATTTAGGAGGACGTAATATTACAGAAAGAAAACAAAATGGGAAAAAAAAATACTAATGAATAACCAGTCAGCTAAGATAAAAATTAATTTACATCTTTTTTTCTTCGCTTAGAATTTAAATTTTTTTATTTGATCTCGCATTTTATGATATCATGTGGTACTGATTGATAAATAACCAGTCAGCTAAGAAAAAACTAATTTCAACTTTTTTTCTAAAAATTTAACATTGAAAATCTTCAATTCAATACAATTCTGAATCTTGTAACTTAAATTTTTTGAAACATAAAAGTGCAGAGATGGTGTACCTGAGGAGGTGAAGAGAAAGCGGCGGCATAGAGCCAGTGAGCTAAGTTCAGAACCATTTTCATCGCCTTGAGATGAGTTGACTCTTTCCGATGAGTTAAAGAAACACGGCGACGGGTTTTTCAAAACCCTAATGATCTGCCGAGATTTTGACATTACTCTGATTGATTGCATTTTCTCGTACGCTGAGGGGAGAGGGAGATGAAACTGTGTTGGAATGAATAATGAATTGTTGTTTCTATAAATTAGCCTAACAAGGCCTTAATTATTTGCCCTTCTATTTTTATTGGGCCAGCTCATATGAGTATCTCCAGCCCAGTCCAAAATTGAATTCTTTTTAAATTGGCTTTAAATGTGAAAATAAATCATTTTAAATATTAAAATTTTCATTTTTATTTGTAACATTCTACAAACATTTCGACAAAATCTCCCCCATGAGTTGGACTTAACAAATCTGTAGAAGAACATCACAAGCACAATATCAATTTAAAAACATCTAATCAAAACTCCATCAACACAACCAAAACTCAACTTTCCAACTCCACAACATCTCCACAATCACTTTCCAACAATAGAATTTAAATCAACATGCAATCTGTTAATTGAAAGAATAGAGGAATAAAGAAATAACCAATGAAAACTTAAAAAAATTCTAATTCAAATTTTTTTTTAAATTATAAATGCAATACTATCTGAGTTTGCTATCAAATGCTCTCCTCGGATTATCTAATTTTCATCAATTGAAATGGGGAAAATGAAGGGGTAAGCAAAAGTTCGGTAAGTAAGCTTCATGTACGTAATGCACGCTAATGACATGAAATGCTTGTAACACTTCGAAATATATATCCACATTTACATTAACTTTTCAAAACTTTCATTTTGACTTTTCAAGACTTTCACTTCATTTATTGTAAGCCAATTTGGTGAATCTTCTAGCCAATCAGAATGCAGTAAGCATTTCTTATTTGAAACCAAATTCCCGCAATGTAGTACCTTCATTTTTATTTTTTTATTTTTTTTATCTTTTTGCTCCATCCAATGCAACGCGATACATTCATTTTTCACTTTCAATCGGGTGCGCCGGTCCCCCGTGCCCCATTTCCAACTCACATCTTTCACAGCATAGAAATACACTCATTCATTCATAAAACTTGGGATACATATCATGTGAGAGATCCACATTTTCATTTAAAAGTTTGACATTTCAAATTTGACTACAATGCTTGTTTGTCGATGCAATGACATGAAAACATACATGCTTGAATATTTCCCTAAATAAATGCTTACTTGTATAAATAATCTAGAAGCATTAAAATAGTTAAATTGCAAGCAGGTTGTTAAACACATTATATCCACATTAACCATTCGACTTTAATGAAAACAAGGGAAGTTTACTTACACGACGTCCTTAAGTTTACTTACTGGATTTGCAAGTGGAAGAATCTCAGTTGCCCGCGACGTCAATGTGCCAAAATTATAATGTTTTAGTTCATTCATGAAAAATCTCTTTTAGTTTAAATTAACTTTTTATGTTTTAACAATAACAAAACACCCTTCCAAGTGGACAAACAAGAGAAAATCATATAACATAACAATCTGCATTTATCCTACTAAATATGAAAATTTATGTACCCATATATAATTTTTCCAAATCTGAAAATAACAATAATAACTCAAAACTAAACCAAAAATCAATTAAACTAACAAATTTATAAATTCTCAAAATCTGAAAACTAATTAAATGTACATACAGTACATAAACATACACAATTCATATATATATATATATATATATATATATAGAGAGAGAGAGAGAGAGAGAGAGAGAGACACACACACACACACACATACCGATATACGTGTGCGCGCGGGGGAAGGGGGAAGGGAGATGGGTCTTACCTCCGGGGGAAGGGAGGTGGCGGCGGCGGAGGTGGCGGCTGGCCGGCGGGTGAGAGAGGCAGAGGATGGACGCGGGATTGACAGTTGAGTGACGGAGGAAGAGGTTGCGGCTTCTTTGAGAAAAAAGGAGGGTGAGGGAGTGACGGGTTTGGGTGGGGGGGGGGTGGGGGGTTGGTTAGGCTTTATATTTTTAAGTTTGTGAAAATGCAATTTATTTAGCAAGGAAATAAATTGGTTTATGATCCAATTTATAAGTCACACAATTTTTTACACTATTTTTTAATCATATATTTTTTTCTTTAATTTTTAACCACTATTTTTTATCTCAAAATCATAAATAAATCAATTTATAAATCAAACAGTGTTAAATGCAAAACTTTCCTTAATTTACAAAATGGCCTAAAGACTTTTCCCCAATTTCACATTTATACAATTTTTTGACAACTTATAAAATAACCAATTAGACTAGGGTTGGCAAAATGGCTCGTAAGCTCGAGTCGCTCTGGCTCGGCTCAGAGAAAGCTCGAGCTTAGCTCAGCTCGCTGTTCGAAGTCTCAAGTCGAGTTTTTTTTCAAGTACGAGCTTTAACTCGGCTCGGTTCGAGCCAAAAAAAAGTCCATCCAAAAAGCTCGATCATTGAAATTCAATCACAAGCTCGGCTCGGCTCGACTCGACTTGTTGTATATATGTATTTTCAATAAAAATTTTATGAATTTTATTATAAAAACCAAATAAAATTTAAAAGCTCAAGACTTGGCTTGACTCGGCTAGGCCCGTCTCGGCTCTCGGCTCGGAAAAGCTTCGGCTCGTTGACATCCCTAATTAGACATAGAATTACATGTAATTAAATGATATACATTCTAATAGACACATTGATTTTGACGACGTCCAAGTCTTTCATCTGCAAAGTAAGTTAAAGAAATTTTATTTTTTTTATTTTTTTTTTAATAATTGAGCCATATTATAATTTTTTCCTTTTTTTCATTTGAGAGAGTTATTAGTTGAAATGGGCTCAGTCACTACCAGCTTCGACGCGTGAAGCCACCATAGAAGATAAAATATTGCAGCAATGGGTTGTGAAGGAAGGTCAAGTTCGAGTTAAAGAGTGAGTAATGTGTATGAACGGTGTATTCAAAGAAAGCTGTGGTGTTATGAGTTAGTATTACAACATCTTCATAACTTACTGTCAAATATAAATTGCATCCACGCGTTGACGGTTATAATCAATTAAACATCGGCGGATCTAGTTCCCGACAAGTATCGCGACCTTCCGTGCTGGATTCGACGGCATTAAACTTTGGTGTTTGATGGAGGGGAGAATGATAGTAAGAATGGAAAGTGCAAATAGGAAGACCAGATGATTGGGAAGAAATGTGGAGTATTACCGTCGGATGAAATGATGAGAGCTATAAAAGACGAAGGAAAAGATTAATAGAAAGGATTACTAATTGTGGGATGGATTGTTGTGAAGGTATATATAGATAAAACCATTTATTTTCCTTATGTCCCATCAGTTTAAGTCGCTCATTTTTTTATTCTATATATATATAGATATGAAATTTAATCATGAACTTCTTATAGTTAAAATTAAATCCTCAAAAGTACGTAATGGTAATTAAAACATGAAGTCAAGGTTTTGGTCCATTTTCCTCTTGGGATTAGGGGACTTTTTTAGTCGACTAGTTGATATTACGTGCGTTACACGTCTTATGTAAATGGTGAATAATTTGCGCAATTTTTTGTGGTAGTAATAATTTTGGAATAGTATTTGCAGTGTTTCAGTAAACTACATTTAAAGTTATGATTACGATAAAACTTCTTTCTAAATAATATTTTTTGTCAACGGTTCACGATTTTTGTTATCCATTTTTTGCTTTTACCAAAATGTTTGTTGTTTGCATTGAAACTCCATGTGAAAGTACAACATATATTTGTCCATGATAAAATACATGTTTTGGAAGGAATATTCCAACATTAGATGATGTTTGTCCTTGAGACTTGTTAATTGTCGTTGTGAAGCAAAAACGTACTGGAAGTTGTTTCCTATTGAATTTTAATGGATATCCTTCATCATTTGCTAAATTTAACGGGATGCGGGGAAGGAAAACTTGTTTTCTCGCATGTTGTCCAACAATCATTTTTGCATGAAGAATATATTTTTTGAAATCAAGACAAATCATTTTTTTCCATTACAAAGACCATTGGACGAGTCCAAATTCTGTAGTGGCATCACAGGGCAATTTCTTTTCAAGATTAACTTATACGATGAACACTCATCTATGATGTTACAATCATACAAAACAAAAATTTCATGAGCAATGCTACACTCTCCTTCACGTTCACCTCGGAGATGACCCCTCACTCATATGGGTGTGGGGTCCGCAATGTGTGGACCTCACAACCATTTAAGTGGAGGGTCATCCTCGGGGTAAGCGTCGAAGAGAATCTAGCATAATTCAAATTTCATCTTCATGTTTGTAATTCTCAAGTGAGATTGCTTAAATAAAATCATTAGTGAGTAAGATGTTGATGCACACAATTAAAAGATAATTAGGTTATTATTAGAACAAAGGAACACAAATCACATCAATTACATACAAAACTTTCAATAAAGAACCCCTAGATAATATATTTACAAGTGAAAGATTTTTACCATTTTTCAATAATAATAGAACTATAGAAGGACATCAATTCACATAACCAACAAAACAAGATCAAAAGACTCAAGCAAATACAGAATGATTTCCTTTATCATGAACTCAAAATTACGTTTCCAAATCTAACTTTACAATAAACCAACATACCATGACTTGTTGGACTTCATACGTTCTTTCAACACCTTCTAAAAATATTGAAATGATATCTTGAGAATTTAAAAAAAAAAAAAAAATGATTGTTGAATATTTCAACTGAGTACATATGTAACCAACAAATGTGTTATATTATTAAAAAACATAAATAACTCAATTAAGAAACCAACTCGTTCGTAATTTTATATACAATCAACCCAAAGATAGAAGTTCGTAATTTTATATACAATCAACCCAAAGATAGAAGTCGGTTTCTTACATGACCTACTAGGAAACTAAAACATATACTATGTAGCTGTTGATCCCAATATTACATAATTAATTTAATTATATATAGAAAACTATTTATGGAAACTATGTACTAATGCAAGAGGAGACGATATCTTTGGAATAGATGTGCAGTAATTTAAATGTCAAGAAACCAACGCTTGAGTTTTAAATCACACCATAGTTTCATTAAAAAAATTGGGATAAGTATATATTTAGTTTTCTTCAAATATCCTCAAATTCGTTGAGAATTAGGTTTGAGCATAAAGATACCAGAAATGCTACGATATCATAATAGAAAATTGTTCGAAACTTTGCTCACTTTCACCATTTTAAGATCTCCTAGACAAATATTATCAGAACAGAGGTTTTGATGAATTAAATAATGAGGTAAGTTTAGGTGTTTGACTTCTACAAAAATCATTCTATACAAATAAATTATCAAGAGGAAACTGGATATATATTCTAATGGTAAAAATAGAAAATAGGCGTGCAAAGTTTACATTTTCAGCCTATCTCAAATTTTTTTGACATGCCCCCGTCCTTACTCTATTATTCCTTTATTCTTTGAGCTATGCAACACCTTTAGTTTTTTCTTTCAATTGTATTAATCATCTTTATCTTTTCTTTGTATATTTTTATCTTTATCTTTATCTTTATATATATAAAAGATGCGAGAGAGTTATTTTAGAGGGAAAATTGCATTTAATGACCATCTCTCCTCACTTCTACTTCTATATTAATACTAGTTGCCTACTCGTGCGATGCACGGAATATATAATTCTTAAATCATAACTTTGAAAATATCTTGATTCAATCATATCAAATAAAAAATAAAATTTCAATACAAAATGTTATTAAATTTGAAACTTTAAAAAAGACAAAACTATTCAAAATAAAATATTCTACATGTACACTATATTGCGCCCCTCAAAATTTGGCACTCATTTAAATTTTTTATATAATTTTTTTTTTTACTTTTATTTACGTTTTTCTATGAAAATTTGTCCACCTCATCACCTATTTCCCTTTTAATATATTATAATTATTTATTAATTATATTTTTAATGTTTTGCTTACATATATTTTATTTTTCCTTATTTTTTAAACATGCAAATTTTTGTCAAAATGATGAAATGATTAAGCCTCCGTTTGGTAATAATGTTTGGTTTATAAATTTGTTTATTTATGATTTTTAGGTAAAAAGTAGTGGCTGAAAATTGGAGAGAGAAAATATGTGTGGTTAAAAAGTTGATAGAAAATAATTAATAATTTTTGTAACATACGTATTGAAGAGCCTACTTATTTATTGACATATTAGGAAATAAAGTTTCAATAATTCTATTTATTTATTTTCAAGATATATTAATTCAATTTTTACTTTCCTAACTTAACAAATTTATATAGCATATATTTATTTATTTTAAAATATATTAATCCAAAATTTTCATTTTCAATGTAACACATTTACATAAATATGATATGACATTTATTTATTTTAACACGTGTTATTGGATTTGAAACTTTAAAAAAAAAAAAAAATTATCAAAATAAAAAATTCTGAATGTACACTCAGTGTACCGCATCACTCAAAATTTGACACTAAATTAAATTTTTTATATAAAATTTCTTTTGACTTTTGTTTACGTTTTTCTCTAAAAATTTGCCCGCCCGATCACCTATTTTCCTTTTAATATGTTTTAATTTTTTATTAACTTTATTTTTTAATATGTTGCTTACATATATTTTATTCGAAATGCAATATATTAATTTATATATTTTATTTTTCCTTATTTTTTTATACATACCAATTTTTGTCCAAATGATTAAATTTTCTACCAATTTATCATTTGTCGTAAAAGTTGATAGCAAATAATTAATTATTTTTGTAATATGCTTATTGAAGAACATACTCATTTATTGACATATTAGGAAGTAAAACTTCAATAATTATATTTATTTATTTTTAAAATACGTCGATTCAAAATTTTCATTTCTAACTTAACAAATTTATATAATATGTATTTATTTATTTTCAAATATATTAATCCAACATTTTCATTTTCAATGTAACATATTTACATAGATATGACATTTATTTATGTTCAAATATATTAATACAATTTTTTCATTTTCTACATAACACATTTACATATATATCACATTTATTAATGTTCAAATATATTAATTAATTTTTTTCATTTCCTACATAACACATTTATATAGATACACATTATTCATGTTCAAATATATTAATCTAATTTTTTTCATTTTCAATGTAACACATTTACACATAATACATTTATTACAATTCTTACTAAACATGTAATAAATAATAAATTTTTCAACAAACATATTTATCTTTTCTTTTCTTTAATTTTTTTTTTTTTTTTTATATATAAAAGTAAAAGTGATGAGAAAGGGTCATTAAATGCAATTTTTTAATATGTATCTTACATATATTTTATTCGAAATTCAATATATTAATTTATATATTTTATTTTTCCTTTTTTTTATACATATCAATTTTTGTCCAAATGATTAAATTTTCTACCAATTTATCATTTGTCGTAAAAGTTGATAGCAAATAATTAATTATTTTTGTAATATGCTTATTGAAGAACATACTCATTTATTGACATATTAGGAAGTAAAACTTAAATAATTTTATTTATTTATTTTTAAAATATGTCGATTCAAAATTTTCATTTCTAACTTAACAAATTTATATAACATGTATTTATTTATTTTCAAATATATTAATCCAACAATTTCATTTTCAATGTAACACATTTACATAGATATGACATTTATTTATGTTCAAATATATCAATACAATTTTTTCATTTCCTACATAACAGATTTACATAGATATCACATTTATTTATGTTCAAATATATTAATCAATTTTTTTCATTTCCTACATAACACATTTATATAGATACACATTATTCATGTTCAAATATATTAATCTAAATTTTTTCATTTTCAATGTAACACATTTATACAAAATACATTTATTACAACTCTTACTAAACATGTAATAAATAATAAAATTTTCAACAAAAATATTTATCTTTTTTTTTATTTTTATATATAAAAGTAAAAGTGATGAGAGAGGATCATTAAATGCAATTTTCCCTCCAAAATGACTCTCTCTCATCACTTCTACTTTTATATATATATATATATATATATATATATATATATATATATATATATAAAGAAAAGAGTTGTAATAAATATACTATGTGTAAATGTGTTACATTGGAAATGAAAAAATTAGATTAATATATTTGAACATAAATAATATGATATTTATGTAAATGTGTAGTGTAGGAAATGAAAAAATTGGATTAATATATTTGAACATAAATAAATGTGATATCTATATAAATGCGTTATGTAGGAAATGAAAAAATTGTATTAATATATTTGAACATAAATAAATGTCATATCTATGTAAATGTGTTATATTGAAAATGAAAATTTTGGATTAATATATTTGAAAATAAATAAATACATGCTATATAAATTTGTTAAGTTAGAAATGAAAATTTTGAATTAATATATTTTGAAAATAAATAAATAAAATCATTGAAGTTTTACTTCCTAATGTGTCAATAAATGAGTAGGTTCTTCATTTACTATGTGTAAATGTGTTACATTGAAAATGAAAAAATTAGATTAATATATTTGAACATAAATAATGTGATATCTATGTAAATGTGTTATGTAGGAAATGAAAAAATTGGATTAATATATTTGAACATAAATAAATGTGATATCTATGTAAATGTGTTATGTATGAAATGAAAAAATTATATTACTATATTTGAACATAAATAAATGTCATATCTATGAAAATCAGAAAATGTGTTATATTGAAAATGAAAATTTTGGATTAATATATTTTAAAATAAATAAATACATGATATATAAATTTGTTAAGTTAGAAATGAAAATTTTAAATTAATATATTTTGAAAATAAATAAATAAAATCATTGAATTTTTACTTCCTAATATGTCAATAAATGAGTAGATCATTCAATAAGCATATTATAAAAATAATTAATTATTTTCTATCAACTTTTTACCACTAATGATAAATTGGTAGAAAATTTAATCATTTCATCATTTTGACAAAAATTGGTATGTTTAAAAAATAAGGAAGAATAAAATATATTAATTAATATATTGGATTTCGAATAAAATACATGTAAGCAACATATTAAAAAATTAAGTTAATTAAAAATTATAAAATATTAAAAGGAAAACAGGTGATAAGGTAGACAAATTTTCAGAGAAAAACGTAAATAAAAGTCAAAAGAAATTTAATTAAGTGCCAAACTTTGAGTGGTGCGATACACTGAGTATACATGCAGATTTTTTTTATTTTGATTAGTTTTGTCTTTTTTAAAGTTTAACATGTGTTACGTAAGAAATGAAAAAATTGGATTAGTATATTTGAACATAAATAAATGTCATATGATATCTATATAAATGCGTTATATTAAAAATGAAAATTTTGAATTAATATTATTTTAAATAAATAAATATATGATATATACATTTGTTAAGTTAAAAATGAAAAAATTGAATTAATATATTTTGAAAGTAAAAAAAAAAAATCATTGAAGTTTTTCTTCCTAATATATCAATAAATGAGTAGGATCTTCAATATGCATGTTACAAAAATAATTAATTATTTAATTTCTATCAACTTTTTAACCACACATATTTTCTCTCTCAAATTTTCAGCCACTATTTTTTACCTCAAAATCATAAATAAACAACTTTATAAACTAAACAGTATTACCAAATGAAGGCTTAATCATTTCATCATTTTGACAAAAATTGACATGTTCAAAAAACAAAGAAAAATAAAATATATGTAAGTAACATATTAAAATATATAGTTAATAAAAAATTATAACATATTAAAAGAGAAATATGTGATGAGGTGAGCAAATTTTCAAAGAAAAACATAATTAAAAGTCAAAAGAAATTTTATATAAAAAATTTAATTTAGTGTCAAAATTTGAGTGACGCGGTATACTTAGTGTACATGTAGCATTTTTTTATTTTGATTAGTTTTGTCTTTTTTAAAGTTTCAAATTTAGTAACATTTTGTATTGAAGTTTTATTTAAATTATATTTTTAATTTGAAATGATTGTATAATCAAGATATTTTCAAAATTATAATTTAAAAATTATATATTTCGTGCATCGCACGGATAGACAACTAGTTACTCATTAGTGATAATTGCAAAATAAATACATATGCGTTAAGAAAATGAAAAGATATACATATTTGTAAATGATTTTATATATTAAAGAGAAGAGTAATCAGCAAAAAAGGCAAAGGAAATAAAAATATAGGCAAATTGGCCCATTGTATTTTATTTACATTTTTTTTAACGCCCCCATTACGAGCGCCTCCACAACCCTCGCCCCGGAGTTATATGAAGGAGATAAATCATGGGATGTGCAACGCAAAGCCATGAATCGAACTATGACCTTACGAGGGCACTATCATCGCCCTATGCTGCTGCATCATGTGCTCAGGGGGCGTATTTTTTTCTTTTTACTTACATGTTGATTTCCTAAATATCTTATCTTAGTAATAATATATTGAGGAAGGATAGTTGAATAGTATTCCCACTCAAAAATAACCTCCAAAAATCCTACCAATTAAAATTCACAAGGCAAGAAGTACCTTTATAGTACTTTTTAAAATTTTAAACAATGGACAATTGTTTATTTTCAAACAATAGTCATATTTATTTATTTCTTCATTTTTTTTTTTTTACATTTTTTTTATTTTGACATTTTTTCCCCTTCCTTTGAATATTTATTATAGATAAGCATGTGATCGATAAATTTGAACAAATAATTTATAGACACTTTTTTAAATCACAAAAATTCTCAAACTAAAATGTACAACCGCATTTTCGTTTTTTATTTTATTTTATTTTATTTACATTTTTTTATTTTGACATTTTTATTTCTTCCTTTGAGCCCCTGTTTGGTAGAAATTAAAATCTAGATTTTAATCTAAGTCAAAGTCAACAATCAATCTAAACCACAGATTTCGTGGGACCTACAACTTTTCAATCACACATCTTATCAACTTTTATCAAAATCTACTAAAAATCTAATTTTAATCTCCACCAAACAGGGAATATTTATTGTAGATAAGCATATACTCGATAAATTTCAACAAATAATTTATAGACATTTTTTTAAATTACAAAAAATCTAAAACTAAAATGTTTACAACACACATTTTCCAAACACACATTTAT